>JAODKC010000043.1:7500250-7530467 GCA_026777985.1 Mormyrops attenuatus
CTGGTACCTCACTAATAGCAGGTGTGCAAGAGTGTGTGTTGTGTGGTGGGGGGATGTGTGTTTGTGTGTCTGTGTGTCTGTGTGTGTGTGCATGCGTAATATCTCTCAGTACTATAGCACTAGCACATTCCAGAATAGAGCAAACCAAAGTCTGTGTAAATTGAGATTGTTCACCTTCAAATCTATCTATCCAACTATAAATTTTACAATAAATGAATAACACAGTTAAAAGATCAGTTCACTCACCTGCTCAGTAACACTAAATAAATAAAAGCTTGTGGTCAGAATACCGTGGTGAAGGACCTGTTCATTGCAATCCATGTACCTGCCAAGGGCTGTTTGGGATGACTGCTCCTTTCTGGCCTGTGGGGGGTGCAGGGGGGGCACATACTCACAATGGAAATCTGCAGATTCCACTTAGGCAAAGGTGAGGTCAGATAGATTTCTGACTGGAGCCAAAAAGGTAACATATCACACCACATTTTAGCCTCTTTGGCTGTTTAGAGTGGATTTAAAATTTTTACTCTTGTTTGTGTTTAAATCTTTAAATGTCACTGCCCCACATTATCTTTCAGAGTTTTGAATCCCTTACTCTCCCTCACCATGTCTTAGATCATCAGACTAGTTGTTCTTACCCTACAGTCTAGAACAGGGGTATTCTAATCGCTATCCTTTAGGTCCGAGCACTGCTGATTTTCCATCTTTCCTTTACCTGTGAGCTAGGTGTGAAGCCTCTGGCCAATCAGAATCAATAATTATTAAAATAACTGCCTGGGAGAACTGAAAACATGACCTGGATTTGGATTCGAGGGCCAGATTTGAAGGGCCTTGGTCTGGAATAAAATCATGTGCTGACTGTGCGTGTACCGTAGTGGCACCCCTTCTATGGAATGCCTTACCATTTCAGATTAGGTCTGCATCCTTGATTTCTGTTTTCCAATCTAGATTGAAAACTCGTGTTTATTCCTTGGCGTTTAGTAGCACTTAAACTTACCTTGTGCTGTTCTGGTGAAGCTTGATTGAGTAACTAAGGTGCGTATTGTTACTTTGTTATGTCCTCAGTCATTTTATTCCTGTTATTTTATCATTTTAGTTTTATTTGTTATGTATTTGCTATATTGGAGTTTTATTATTGCTGTTCAGCACTTTGGTTAAACCTATTTCATTTATTTTAAACGTACTCTAGAAATAAACCTGAAACTGAGAGCACTGAGATATGGAGTGTGGAGCCACCTCAGTAATAACAGGGGAGTAATGTGTGTTTCTCTGATGTCTGTCTGGTATATGTGACCCTCATTCTTCTGCCTAACACAGTATAATTCAGCCCTGTGCCTGGGGTCTCATTGTCCCCCAGCATGTGTCTGGAGCTGGTGTCTTCTCTCTGTGCTCCTGAAAGCTTCCCCTCATGCTCCATAGACATGCCGTTGGCATCCTTATATTAAATAGCAATATCCCAAAACTCAGCCCTTGGGATAGCTTTCTGAGAAAATTTCTTTGGACTTACTGAGTTTTGGAAACTTAACGAAAGTTCTTTGTTGGATTATAGGAAGACTGAGCACGTTTTGGTTCCCAGTGCTGTAACATATGATGAGGAAGCCTGACTTTAGCTCATTGGCGGTCTCGTCTCAACAACAACAAAAAATGGATTGAGTCTGTTTTTGAAATTTGCCCTGGGGGTGCTTGTGAGCGTATGCCGCTGTGTACCAGTGGGTCGGTTAGCCTACGTAATGTCGCAATAAATCTCCTGCAGTAGATTCCTTGCAAATTTGACCAGAATAAATGGAATTTGAATATATATATATATATATACATGCATTATATGTATTCATATGATCATTTGTCTCTGATGACCTAACTGGTGCTTGCTGTCATTATCAATTGCCAAATGATGATTTTTTTACTATTAGTCAACGAAGCGTCTGCTGTCTGTCTGGGGAGAGAAGAGAGGGTGGGGGACTGTGGACAGCTGTACGTGGGCCGTCCTAAACCCCTCGTCGTGAGCTCTTCTGCAGAAGGACTTCACCGCTCACCGGAGATTAACCAGCCCTGAGGACTTTATTTAACAGCAACAGCTCAATGGTGTATATGTATATATAAATGTGTCTGCAAACAGACAGAAATAAACAGTTGTGCTTTATGTGACTAAAGCAAGTGGACAACAGCTG
The DNA here is from genome assembly GCA_026777985.1 of Mormyrops attenuatus. Lineage (NCBI taxonomy): Eukaryota > Metazoa > Chordata > Actinopteri > Osteoglossiformes > Mormyridae > Mormyrops > Mormyrops attenuatus. The sequence continues at coordinate 7,502,416 of JAODKC010000043.1, forward strand.
CAGCTGGAGCACTGGTGTCACATGGGCGGAGCTCGATGGCGCGCCTTTCTGGCTGTATGGCAACGGATAACCAAAAATGACCCGTAAGAGTGTGAGATAGAGGCTCACAGCAGCCTCGGCAGATAAGCGCTGTTTGAGATGCAGATCTTTCTCGCTCAGCCGTCGCTTTGGACAAATGTGTCCTCCAAATAATAACCCTAAGTGTAAATATTAAACATAGTAGTACCGCACTGCGTACTTCTGCTTTTACCAGCTACATATCTGTGAAGCATATACTGTTTGATTCTAAGAGTATACAGAGCATATGAGCCATGAGCCATCTCCCAGCTGACTTGCATCAGAATCGAGTTTGATGTCAGCTGATAGGGCCCGTGCCGTGCAGAGGAGGCTGCTGTGTGTTCTGTGTCTCTGCGTGCTGAGGCCGGCTTGGTGGTGCACATAATCAAAAGCACCCAGGTAAACAGAGCGCAGGGGTGGCCGCTGAAAGAACTGAGAAAGACTCTGCACAAGGCTTTTAGAGGTCCTACTGACCGCAAGGCTTTCCTGGGGGCTACAGCCATCCGCTTGAGATGGAGGATGGCCATGGAAGTCACCGGAAGAAGAGGCATTTTACTACATGGCTCTCAGTAGGGGCAGGGGTGGAGTTCTGGGCACCGTCACCTTGGACCTCCTCAGCATATTTTTCCAACTGGGCAGACTCTGGTAGACTCTAAACCCCTCTAGTCCAGGGCCTTGAAAAACATATCCAACAAAGCAGTTTTTCAAGAATACTAATCCACATGCTCACAAACAGACAACAGACAAGCAACAATCAATTCTACATTTTACTGACTGTGCAAAGAAGTGCTTTCTGAATTGTAACTAGCCCTTGCCCACTTGGCCTGATGAATAACATTAAAATAAATTGACCTCTGGGGCTTACGTTATTAATTTCTGACTGCAAGGTCTCGCTCCGCTGTCTTCTAATGAAACTGCTGTGATTGAGGGCCTTCAGTTTCGGAGAAATGTGTCATACCCAATTCTGAATGTTAAAGCTTTTGTGTTTTTTTGGAGGAATTGCGCCCACTTGACACGAAATTTGGGAATTATTTCTGTGAAAACTGCTTCACAAAATTGCCTATTCCGGCACACACAGTGAGGCTGAAACATATATTAGTCAAATGGCGATTTCCACTGCCACCAAGAACCGAGCCGTACCATATGAGCCAAACCCAAGGCATAGTAGCAGGGCCGAGAGCGTGACTAAACCAAGCTGGTTGCGTCATCACCATTTGATTGGTCGAAACGCACAGAGATACTGGTGTTCTGTGTTTGTGTGTTTGGACACCTTTCATAAGCCTTTTCCTGCTTGGAATGACTGCATGGATTATTGCATCTGAAGGGAAAAAGTGTATATTCTATATGTTATTCATATTGATGCAATCCCGATAACTCTGAACTTGATCATTTCCAACCACCTACTTTAAAAAGTACCATAGAATAGCAGAACTGAATGGATTCGTAATGCATATTGCTAGCAGAAATGAGCACATAGTAAATCACGATGTGCACTGTGTGAACAGTAAATAAGCGTCTCTTCAGGTTTGTGTCACTTGCTCTCCATACCTGGCAACACCTTTACCAAACCTACCCTTCTGCAGTGGAAAACCAAGCTGGAACCACACTGTAACTAGTCTCTCTTTGCGGTACGGGTCGGGTATGGCTCAGTTCCTGTATGCCAGTGGAAAAACGCCAATACTGTGGGGGGACATTGAATTGGATACATGAAAACTGTCATATGAGACATATTTGTGTGGGAGTTCCCTGGATTCTCTGGGTTCCTCCCGTGCTGTCTGGCTGAATGGATAGCTTATGAGTGCCCTGTGATGGACTGGCATCCAGTTCAGGGTGTAGCCTCCTTCAGAATATCACCACACCCTTAATATTGGTTACTTGAAATTAACTGGTGGTTGGATGTCAAATTTAAATGCTTAGAATATGAGTTCTTTAAGCCAAGAAAGTTTAATGGGCCCCTACAATACTCATTTTCACTGTTAATAATCTTATTTTTTGGGGCCTACTACAATGCAAGATTTACATGCTTCAAGGTTCCAAAAACACTATTATTTTTCTCATACTGTGCATCGCTATTCACTCTGTCTATAACTTTGTCTGAAACGCTCTTAAAGATTTAAGCGCTACCCCCAATAAGCCCAGCGTGCTCTGATTGGTTAGCTTGCCCAATCGGTCAGCTTGCCCTACACATTCCGCCCAGTCTTGCAGTCTGCAGATAGATCCTTGCAGGTAGGCGGCCAGTACGAATTGTGTTATGAGGTGACCTCACCCTGTCGTGGAAGTAAGGGCTACAATTCCAATGAGGCGTTTCAGGCAGATTAGAGAAGAGTGGTTTCTGTGCTGAGAGCTACTCCCTTTGGCGTCTACTTTGGACCATAACATCTTGCAGGCCGTTTACATGCACAGAAAACCATATAATACACTAAAGGAAAGGAAAATACCAGAAAACAAAAACAGAATAAGCCCCCTTCAACTATGCTTTTAAAAGCTCTTTTTAAAACTGGAATACCCTCATTTGGAGAAGTGGTCTGATTGTGGATTGTAAAAAAGGCATATTCTGGATGGGGGTCATGTGGTGCTGGACCCTGAGCTGATGATTACTGTATCGCTCTGGACATTCAAGACATGCAAAAGTCACAGGCCATCAAGAAAAATGTCTGAGGCTGTTTATCTGGGTATTAAGTGTTTATTTCTTCAGAATAGAACACAATTTTTCATTAGAATATAGCAAATGAACAGTAAGACAACAAAAAATAAGAACTACTTTTTTTCTGTTCTCCAAAAAGTTACTGATACCTTGTTGGATGGCTAGATGAACAGCGCTTCACTTCCCAAGCCTCTCCTCAGGGGCACCTCAACCATTCCAAATATTTGTTAAATTTCACCGCCAGCTAATGTAATTAATTGAATTAATTAGTCAAATAACTTGATGAGGTACTGATTAACCAAACATGGTGTGCTCGTGGTTGAGTCAACAAATGGATGGCTGTTGCAAATACTGGGGTGACTTTAGGAGAGGTTTTGAAATGGCTAAGCTAACAGACTTTGACAGACATTTTTTAAATATAATTTTACACCAACATAATAATAATATTTTAAACTTGATTTTCATTGGCAGCCTCAGACTTTCCCACAGTATTATATATGTGTGCACAGGAGTTTCTAGCTGTGGAAAACATCAGAGGTTAAGTCAAATTTACCTGGTCTTGACCTTTTTTTTTTGAAGGAAGACTGGTATCAGGGCTAAAATACTTGGCACTATAGCCCCAAGTGATCCGATCTAATGATGCCCATGTGTGTACACTGGATTGAAACATTGTAGTGCTGTGGTAAATGAAATGGTTTGGTGACCTAGCCACTAGATACCAGAGCAGAGAATAGGCTGTTTGAGCTCTGGACAGATGCTGCTCAGTCCCACCATCACGTTCAGATGACATCCACAGCCGTGAGTCACTGAGCAGAGCTGCCTGTCTGAGAGGTGTGTGACACAACACTGCCATGGAGCTGACCTGCAGCGCTGACCCCAAGCAAGCGGGAGACTTAGCACAGATAATCTGCTGCCAAGGTCGCCCAAAGGCTAATGACACAGTCCCCCACCTCATCCTCACCCTAGATTACACACCGGGATAAGGCTTAGCAAAGGTGTCCAAACACTGTGCCTCTCTCTCTCTTTCGTTCAGTGAATCATTTCTTTGCCCACTATGATAACGAGGGTTCAAGACATGGACACTGTTTGCCGCCACTGCGGAGTGGGGGGCACCTTTGCCTCAGCGCTCTCGTTACTTCCTGCGTTTCAGTGTTTTCGAGTGCCCACAGCTACACAGTCTCCCTCCATACTGTTCATCGACCGATCAATCGAGAACTCATTTGCGGAATGGCAGCGTGTGAGAATAGCCTAAGGTCTGAAACAAATGCTCCGCATTCACAACAGCTGTCCTAAATATCAGCTGATGAGCTGAAGGTTTGCAAAGTCTTCAGAACTGCCAGATTGTTAATCCCCCAGGTTCTGATGGCCTGTCGACTCCTGACAAACCTTCTCCTTAAAAATACACTGGCCTTATTCACCTCAGGCACTGATAGTTGTAACTGTCCTAAACATATTTATTTATAAGGGGAAATACAGAATATTTTACTTATAAAGGCCTAAATTTTCTTCTTCTACTTTTTTCTCTAAGTAAACACCATTAAAAAGCAATTTCATAACTTATGTGACTTAAGTTTCACGTGAGAAATATATGATTTATATTACTATTAATAAACTTTAGAATAAGATATATGATCAATGAACATCAGAAATAATCAGTTAACACCTTATAAGAATTTCAAGATGTCTTGAGGTACCTGAGATGAGTGAGGATAAATTAAGAATTTCTCCTAGACCCTGCAGGGATCAATTTTTTAGAATTTTAGAGTTTTTCTCAAACCAGTCCTCAGGGACCCCCAGATGGTCCACATTGTTGCTCTCTCCCAACTTCTATGGAACTGGGAGAGAGTAAAAATGTGGGCTGTCTGGGGATCCCAGAGGACTTGCTTGAGAAACACTGTTTTAGAGCCTTTTGAGTGTTAAGTGTTGTTGGCCACTGTATACTCAACAGCCACTTTATTAGGTAAACCTGGTCATTAAGGTAAACAGTGAATCATGTGGCTGCTATGGAATACATACAGCACACAGAGTTAAGAGGTTCACTTACTGTCGGATAAGTATTATGGTGGCTTAAAAATGTGATCTAATTGTACTTGAATGTGGTGTGATTGTAGCTATCAGAAATGGTGCTTCCTGCATCTCGGAAACAGCCACCCTTGTGGGATTTTCATGCACTAGAACATCGTTTAAAGACCATGGTGCACAAAGCAGAAAACATGGGGCGATTTCTGTGGGCCCAAAGACCTTGCTAAGGAGGGAAGTTTGTTAAGGGTAACAGGAAGGCCACAAGTAAAAAATAACAGCCGAGTACAACAGTGGTGTGCAGAAATGTATCTCTGAAAGCACAACTTATCAACCCTTGAAGTGGTTTTTGTGGTGAAAGTGGGTGCTACTCAGTACTAGCTCAGTACTAACTTAGGTAGGCATTTTTACGGTGACAGACTTTTCATGTGAAGGCAGCGGACTATCATAGCTTTGTGCAAGGTGCTTAACCCGAATCACTCCAGTAAAACAACCAGCTGATAATATGCAACAAAAAGCAAGTTGTTATGGATAAAAGCACTAAGAAAGCAATCAAGTAAAAGCTGTCCATTTGGTCTTGGCGCGACGCGACCGAGCGCTCCTGGTGTAGATGAGCTGTGCTTTGCTTCCATCCACATTTGCAAATAAATGTTATTGGAGAGCAAGGTGAAGTCATTTTGTTTTTTGGCACCGCGGCGAAATGAATTAAAAATAAAGTGACGGGCTTGGATTTGTCAGATGCAGGTAGGATTGTGCCTGCCAATAGCTTGTTAATGATTGGGAAGACCATCTGCTCCCATATGGAAAGTATAGAGATGGCACATGGGTGAGCCGGCCGCCAGCAGCTCAACTGAGATTCCTTTGAACTTACTGGCTGCAGATTTAATCATTCGGAGTGCTGATGATGCCTCCATGCTGGCTCGCCGCTCATTCCTATAAATAAAATGCAATAAAACAGACTTTATCTTATCGGGGCACTTCGTCCTCCATGCCTATTGAATACCCATAATCGCAGTAGTTATAGCACAGCCTGAAAGGCTCTCCGCAAATCTCTAGGTCACCGAACATTAGTGAATTGTATGTAAGTGCCTTGGGTCTACCTGCGGGCCTGGGCGACCCATTCGCGGGTCTGTGCTGTCGCTGGTGGAGGTGTTATGCTCGGCACAGCGCCTTGGATCTGATGGATCTCACAGGTGTGATGCGCTTAAGGTACGGCTCTGCACTGGGCCTGATTCCCGGTGCTGGGCGATATGGGCTGTCAGAGCCGGCGCTCAGCCTCACGGTGATGTCAGGCATGGGGCAGCCCCAGGGCTTGCATTTCCCTGCTCCTCAGGAGCAATTCATAAGACAGAGGAGGTAATAAGGGATGCCAAAGTAACAGGAGAGATTAGTTATTCCGAAAGGTGACAATCATGAAGTAAATAATGATAAGTTTAATAAATGGAAACGCCATTTCTCATTCTTGTCCGTGCCTCTCCTTCTTTTTGTCTCAGGCTCCCTCTCCCCTCATCCTCTCTCGGGATGTCACAAACCCTATTAACATGGGGACTGATTCCCACACACGTCTGTTGGCCGGCTTTATGTCAAGCAGACACCTGAATCCCACATGGGCCCGGCAGCGAGCTTGGCAGCGGACACGCCCCCTTCCAAGAAGATCAGCTTAATGAAAGCATTTGGCCAACATCTGCACGACCGCATACCGGGCCTCACGCCCCGCCCAGCCCACCCCGCGGGAGCCTCTGAGATCAGCACCTGCGAGGGAGCCTCGGATCCCGTGGACACGGCGGAGACGTGGCTAGGCTGAGCTGCCAGTTAATGCCCAGGTGTAGGTGTCAGCAGTACTGCAGCAGGAGCTACACAACAAGAACCTTCTAGCATCAGGCTAGCAGAGGTAGCTGAAACTACGTTACCTGTTGGTGATGATAATTAGGGAAGAAAATATCAATCAAGCCCAAGGAATGAGGTCTGCAGCAGTGGAAATATGTTTTTCTCATATTTATGTATTAGGTTGGTTCTCCTTGAATATCAAGTTTCTATGTGAGAAAGAAGCCCACGACTGCACTAAGGGCAGATCTGTGAACTCCTGGGGGTCAGTTCTGACCACACTGACATCATCGGTCCTCTGCAGCTCTAACGGGTGGGTGTGTTTCAGAAGGGGGGGCTCACGAGAGTGAGTATGCGTACGTGTCAGTTCAAATCCCACCAAAGCTGGCAAGATTAGACACCATCTCGAAATATGGGGAACTTGGCTGTTATATAGCACCCAAGGGAGGCGACTCTCGGCCCCCCCATAGCGCATATATCTACAGTTTGAGCAAGTCAGGGAAGTGAGTTTTTATAAAGGCAGCCTAAGTGGGCAAGCTTTATATAACAAACGCACAATGGCAGCCAATAGACTCATGACCTCAGCTCCAAGATATTTTGGATTTGCCCTTCGTTTTCATTTCTCCTCCCGTGCCATGTGAACAGGTGTGTGGGGGAGGGCAAAGCAGAGGCTCCAGGTACAAGGCTGTCCTCTGCACCGCCTGTGCATATGCGTGTACATAACCCAGGGCCATAATTACGACTGACACAAACACTATACTCATCACTCTTTGGGGCTGGTTAGTCATGCCCAGTGGGTCATGTGACTTCTACTGTCACCATTGCCCTGGTAACAACCTGCCTGCTCTGGGATATATAAGCATAAAGAATACATTATATTGGACTGTGTCATGTGATAAATATTAGTAGCCATTTCAGACTGGACCTTTCTGCAGTTTTAATGGTTTGTTCCCCTAAAACTAGCTATTGTCAACATTTGTATACCTTTAGAAATATATATATAAGCAACATGCATTTTTACTGTTTATAATTTTCGTACTGATCTGGTTTCTTTTCTATATCTACACATGTACTGTTGCCATGAAATTACAGCTCCGTGGCAGCATTTAAAAAAAATCCTAAGTCCAAACCACTTTCCTGTCTGTGTGCAGATGCCCCTCAGCTGTGCTTAGATGTTGCATTTCAAATATTGTTTCGGAGATTTGAGTTCTTGGATGTGTAAAATGTTAACTGAGGTTTGCATGTTCTGATCTGCAAACTCCCCTTGCTTAAGCTTCTCTTACATGTTTCCTTCTAGCTCAAATGATCCTTGTTTTTACTATTGGCAGTTGACCGGCACAAACACAATAGAAATGTTTTTGCCAAATGTTCCCATGTCTGCCGAAAGGACGGCTGTGAGTCTGTGAACAGGATCCACCACATTTCCCAGGGCTTGTAGCTTCAGATGCTTCTCTCTTTTTTCAGCAAAATGAGGAGCTGGCGTCTTAGAGTCATACCCCAGTAACGACCCCTGATTCACTGCTGCTGTGAAAGTGAGGGTGTCCAGCATCAGCGAGGACAGGCTGGCTCCTATAGCTAGTGGGGTTACGACAAAGGAACAGAGGCATCCCTGAAGATATTCTATATGTATCACAACATTCAGGCGAGCGGTTACAACTCATAACAGTTAAACATGATAGTTGTGGTTTACTGTTGATTTAATCGAAAACAAAGAACTAAATGTGTACAAAATCCTCTAGTCAGGGAAACCGAATGTTTCATGCTCATAGTCATGTTTATTTTATTTATTGTGTTAGATCTTCCTTTATTGTTGCAAAACAAAATCCGCTAGGGTTTATACTCAGAAAATCATTGGTATTAATTTGTCTTTGCGACCATGTGAAGGCACAGGAACATACACCCCAGTAAGAACAGAATGAATATTTCTTCACACCAGCAACAATGGAGTTTGGAGTAAATTTCCATCCTCCTACCATACAAATTTAACTGTAACTGAAGGGCCGGTTACAGTTTATTTTCATATATTTGAGAATATTTAGCAATTTGTTGATATTTAGCAATAATTCCTAAACTATAATAGGCTTGTTCATATTTGTTTTTCTTGTTAGAGCAAAAGGTGTAGATATTTTTATGTGTGGGAATTAATTAGCAGACCTGAGACAGCTAAGCAAAATAAACTTGGTCACCTCTGACTTTTTGCCTTGGGAACTCCGTCCTTTATTTGCCAATCTGGTTTATAAAACATGCCACAGTAATGAAATGAAATTTAATCAAATGAAACAATCCTTTATTTGATATTTGCACAAATATGAGTACAGCTATATTGTAGTTTTTGCACATCCCATTCTGCTTTCCTTTGAGACACGCACATATACCTGAAGACTGAAGCTTGGGGGTTCGAGTACAGGGTCAGCCGTTTGTCTGGTGGCCCTGAAGCATTGTAAGCAGCTTGTTAAAGGTCTTCAGTTCTACTTTCATAGGTTCGCCATGAAAGCAGGCGCACCGGTGAAGCCGATTGACCCACTGTACGTTTTTGTGGTGTGACACGGCTGAGTGTGGGAGAGAAAACCTCGGCATTGATTAATATTTTTGTTTGCTCATTGGTGTGAAACGAAATGGGATTCCTTTGGAGTGACTCATCGGTTGAACAGCATATGAGGGAGAATCAACACAAAGGACACAATTTAATTAAGGAATGAAAATCTATTAATCTGAATTCAATAATCAGCCCACACCAAAGGTTGCATTTCAAGCCTATACTTACGTGGTATTAAACCCACAGTTATTTCCACATTTCTTGTTGTTTTTGTGATTTGACTGTGGAATGTGAAGCATGCTGGGAAAAACCGACACAGGCTGGCATCCCTAGGCCCCGGTGGGACGAGCTGCTGATGGTTGCTGTCATAGGTAGCAAAGAGGTGCTCCATGGGTAGTGCAGCAATCACACAGCCCTAGTTTTAATCTTGAGCATGGATCTGATGAACGCCAAAGGAGCCCTGAGCCAGAATTCTGTTTGCTCGCATCGCCGTCGGCTCATGCTTTTGCCCAGAGCCTAATCCCATTGGTTTCACTGAGCCGACGGAGTCAGTAGAAATTCAGCTTTGCTCAGTACACAGCCAGTTACATCACTGCCAGACTGCGTTCCAGCTGGCCACGTTTAAGGTGTGGTGATGTATGCGATGTACAGGGTCAAGACCTTCTGTCTAGGTGCATACGAGGTGGACCCCGCACGCGGCTACCGGCGTCAGAAGCACATGAAATCCACAAGCTTTGCCCGCCGAATGTATCTACCAGAGAAACCATTGATGGCCACCATGACAGTGCCTGGCAACGCTCGAGCCGTCTCTGTTGGCAAACACAAATAAGCGCAGGCAGGCAGCTTGCACTGGGAATCCACTACACATTTACTCTTCCCAGCTCTTGAGAAAAGTTCCAATATGTGCCCATTGTGGTCTTTGATCAAGGGAGTTACTGAAGTTTTTCTCCTTCAACCCAGACTGTGGCTGAATGGTATTAAGAAAGATGTACCATCTTGAGATCAATGCAATTCTTAGTATTAAGCTTCATCATCCCCAACTGCACACCTTGTGATTCAAGCTTAGCATCTGAATTGAATAACCACACTACATGAGCCTCAGCACAGAGATGCTACAAACTATGATTGCAGTGTGTCCTTTAAGCATCTCACCATGGTTTTCACCAATTGAAACTGATTCCTTCTTTAAGGGTGATTGAACAGGCTAGTTTACTGCAGAAGTGGTCATTTTGTTTCAGAGATCAGGCTTGCTTGAGATAAGATTTACCCCTGGATTTCTCTCATTCAGTATGGGATTAACTGCATGGTCCAGCTGCCTCGCTATTAAATTTTCCGTTTGTGCAGTCAGAAATGCATCATGCGTGTCTGAAGATGACTTTAAAATAAAGATGGGTCACAGATGTTCCCTGAAGATGTGGTGACGTGTTTTCTCTAGACAGGAGAAGCCAGGCACCCTGTTTAAAATTCTCAGATTTAGACTTGGAAGAGCATTCTGGGGAAAGAAAAGATGGGCATGGTCACCATGGGTGATTAATGCTTAGCTGTGCTGGAAACACACAGATTCCCTCAGCTTGGTCCTCAGATTAGCCAGTTGCAGAATGAACCTCAATCAAATGTCAGCCATGTTTCCTGCTGGAACATCTAGGCTTTCCCTGCTTTCAGTTCTCATCATGAAGATTATTCCTACAGCGGACACACACAAAGAGTCACACCAGCTCACAGACACACACACTGCACTCCTGAAAGAAGAGGTTGCCCCCCTACTTCTTGCCTATTGGCCTTCTTGCTTTCTCTCAAATCAAAATGAAACCAAGTGACAGCATGATCAGATAGTCCACGAGATTCCTATATACCAAATCTGATTTCCTGCAGTGAGATTCAGATTTCACTTATCTCGAGGCAGACAGATATCCTTTGAGAATAAACTAAGATATCAGCTCCGTGAACATTATTTTCAAATGGAATTCAGGAGATTTTCAGAAGTTTTATAAAATTCATGCTCAAACAGAACACCATATACTGGCTTGCAAAACTTTATTTGACACTCTATAGGCCATATGCACTAAATTTGGCATTGTATAAGAATTCTGGAGTACTTAACATTAGTTTGTGTACTATAGAGGTTTTTCAGAGTGTCAGGTAGTTGCTGGCTCTTAGCAAGTCAGTATGCTGACTTGTACTTCTTAGAAAAACTATAAAGACTGATGAATGCTGGCTGGTAATGTGCTGTATGCCCCTAGAAAGACTGGATTTCCTAGCAGATGTGTGCTCGATTGTAAGTCGGCAGTTTAAAGTGGTGCCAAAGGAAAGCTTAGCGATACTGGCATTAATTCACTGATTTAGGCCACGGCTCAGATGAGCATTTAAAAGTGCTTATAAACTATTGGCTGAAGTTGAAAAGGAACTCAGGAGCGTAGTTCGATGGTAAAATAATCAGATTGGACACCACACTTAAAAGCAAAGAAGCAGTCAATATGGGCCTGGTGGTTATATTGTACGGGGAGAATCCCCTACATCTGTTGTGGAGGCCACTTTGATTCGAACAGGGGTTCAAGAACATCAGGTTTCCCGTGAGGTCATCCGTTCAGCATGACATTTTGGGCAGGGATTTAAAGTGCCAGCAGACAGGACGCTGTGCCCCATCTGGTAACTCTATATCTATCATGGAAACAGATGGTAGAGCTGGTTCCCTCTTTATACAGAAACAAACCGAGCAGAGCTAAGCGAAGCTGGCACGGGCCCACGCCAGAGCTGCCAGCGAACTGCATTTGTCACCAGATTTGGTGACAATTAAAGCAACATTCTAAAAACTCCAAGTTACTTGCATTTTTCCAACCTGCCAGAAAAGGAAAAAAAAAATTTAAAAAATATGTGTGAGAGTGTATTTTTTTCCCCCAGTACTGAGTGGAACTTTTATTTCTTACATAAACAATGTAACGCTTTACTATGGTGACGTCTGTCAATGGAAATCAGAACAATCAGTGCAAATGGTGCTATGCTGGGTGTAACCATAACGACACAAACTCCTACTCAATGATCCAAGCCTGAGATCTTTAATGTTCAATATCTTTGGATTTTAAATCACATGCAGTTAAAAATCTTTTGATAATTTTGTCTTAAAATGGAAGCGAGCATTAATTGAAGCTTGTAAGTCTGTAGTGATATAATCATTGATTAATTACGATGGAAGTTATGAGTAGTTTCTGCACTGGAATAACTTTATTAAGATCCATGTAACATTAATAGCAATTTTTTGCCAGTCATTTTGCTGTTGGGTACCTACATGAATACTCAGATGCCCAATGCAAAGATGCAAAATTATGTAAATGGACGCCAAGGACTCTAACCAGAGGTTGACAGTCATTCAGTTATAAATTTGACTTTTCCACAGTTGTGATGCTGATGTATCTGTCTATGTAAATAATCAAAGATGGTGGTTTATGAAGCCTTGATAAAAAATTAAACATTGTCCATGGAGTTGCGTCATGCAGCACCGGAAGATGGCAAGATGTAAGCAAAGCACAAGGGTTAGCCGTGAAAATAACAGATAAATGGTGAGTGTGATACATAGTGTTAAACTGAAGGAAATGAGTGGTTACTGACAGGTCAGGAATACCACCGTGTCATAAGAAAAATGTTACCGCAATGTATTTCTTGTTATAAATATTTTCCTCCAGAGATCTACAGTTCAGGTCACCATTCCGGCATTCTTGAGATCCCTTAATGTTTTAAAAAAAGCAGTGAAGTAAAAGAGTGCGTAACCCTAATTTAGGAGGGAAACTAGGGCAAAATGAAGATGGCAGGCGTAGATTCCTTCCTGCAAACTTTATCTTTATCTCATTACTGCCAGATGCAGGCTGGGCTTCAGAAGAATGTTAAACCCTAACATCATGTCCAAGCTTAGTGTGCTTGGGTAAGGGCATGGATATAAAATATAAACTGGTACAAAGTTTTGCCTGACCTTCCAAGTACTAAAAAAGACCATAACTGCACTGTTGGAGTTTTGTTAAAATGACATTTTTGATCGCATACATAGAAACAGCCAAGAACAAATGTCAGTTCACACTCTTGTTATGAAATATCTGTTAACCTGCCGGCCATGCTTCAACAGCATGAGCTAAACTTCACTTTAATTCCAGAAGTCAGCTGACTGAAGGGAGCTGGACTTTTTACCATTAGCTAGCAAGGGAACCAGATCTCTGTCATTCAGAAGTAACTGCAGCCACCGAAACCTAGTGACAGTGAATTACTGTCGCTATGGGAACACTGTTTATTTCTTGACAGTGAAACATACCTTCTGTTTACCTGTCGGATTCCTCTTGCACGGTGTCAGTCTCGATAGGTGAACCAGAGAAAACCAACACTGCCTCGTCTTCAGTAGAGATCAGGTTCCATTTCGCAAGATAAGCAGCAATTGCCTGATGTTTTAACAAAATGAAGATTAAAATGTGGGACATTTTTTTCAAAAAGGTTTCATCTCTAAAGAGTTGTCCTTGTTAAAAACTCTTTAGGAAATTCTGTTTTCCCAGAACAACTGACTCAATTACAGGCTCACAACACAGTTCCCATAAGGCTGGTGAAATTGGGTATATTTGGATACATCCCCAACACATCATTTAATGCCAGCAAAATTAATTTTCTCCAAGTCTTACTCTAATTGGGTATAAGCAGGGGTCATTTTTGAAAGCTTTTTTATGACAAAGGGTTACGTTTTTTAAAGACGATACAGTATTTATCCAGGATGTTCCGCATGCTGCCAAGTGAGTCTTTTTTGACAGGTGTCAGCTTGAGCTTGTGGGCCGGCAAAGGCAAGTCAGGTGACTTGGATAGCTGAGCGATGTTTGTTAGCTCACTCCCAGTACTCTCATTGGCTGGAGGCCACATTGGCGAAGGACTGAAAGGCAGAAGTAAAGCCTAATCTCCAGACTTCAGTTTCTCACAGTTTCTTTAGTAGATGTGAAAGATGGAGCAATTGTATCTTAACAAATCCACATATGACTATGGTTTGTCGACTATAATACTGATGGATCAGATTGTATTATTTGTGTATTAACACTGTTTATCTGGGGTTTTGGGAGTAAGAGACATGGAAATTCAGGATCATACCTATCATCTGAAGGTTCCAGATTCACCCTCTCTGGGGGCTTTAAATGGGATCTGTGATTGTTGTATCTGTTACTATAATTATGATGCAATTTCTACAATCCTGGCAATACTAGTGTGCTGGACTCCACAAGTTTGCTGGTTTAATAACCCGAACCATAACTTCACCTGGTGCAACATCATCCCTGATTATCATTGAGACTGAGCCAGGGACCCTGACATTCCTGTGGGAGAAGCTAATGGGGTGGTCAGCAATATTATCTTGGCTAGTGTGGCCTCACCCTTCAAAGAGCCTTATTCCTGCTAATATTCCTCCCCTTTGAAAATCAGTTTTACTCAAGTAGCAAATCTAGTGAACTATAGTTGAGTTGGGTGCAGGATGATCTGGTATGGCACTGACTGTGGTCTGGTCCTAATTCCTTTACCTGGTTTTATCAGTCCCACCCCCCAGAAGTGACTTTCCACTAGGGAAATGCCCTGGAGCCCTTTTACACCATCCTAAAAATCATGGGACACCCCCTGGTTAAAGGGAAATGCTCATGACTGAAATATGCAAATATCTAGCGCTGCAAAAATGTAGAACATCGGTTTAGTAAATAATGGGGTTCGATAATCCTTTACAGGAAGAATGGAGCACAAGATCCAGTCACATGTACAAAGTTCTATGCGATGAACTGAAGCAGCCATCGTAGCCAAAAATAGCAAAACCCTCTAGCTGATGTGTGTATGGCTTCTGGTAGGTTAGTATAATCTCGGTGAGGAGGAAGGAGGCTGTTTCACTGGAGCTTATCTCTTTGCCGTGTGACCTTCACAGCACGATGAGTGATGGCAGACGAGTAATTCTGCAGGAACGGCCCCCCATTCCTGATGTTTGGTAATCATTTCTGCAGCAGGGAACAATACAATGCAGTTATCCACAGCCACCGACATGGCTCTCAGCACACCTAAGTAAAAAAAAGCGATAATCCACGGTTTCTTTTCCATTTGAGACCTGCCATAGCAAAGCTCACCGCTGAAGGAAGCTAAATTTATTTTCTGCATTCGCCAGGCCCAGGATGACTTCCTCTGATTTTTTTTTTCTTCGGTGGTTTGGGGCCATTGAGCGTTATCTTGATAGAGACCTTCCTGTGAAATCGTGTCAGGTGGCTTCTGCTGACTCGCCTTTTCGGCTCGGTGCGAGCTGCAGTTTTCTGGTTTCCGTACCGCGGGTCTTGTGGAAATGCCGCCTCCAAAACAGAGAAAAGGACAGAAAATTGTAATGACAAAAAGAGGCTGGAGATTCAAGTGCTATTTACGCTTTCTTCCTGTCTGGGGATTATTAAATGGGGCCAGGGGCAGTGGGAGGCCTTGAAACAGCCAACCAGTCCCAAATGGTCACAGTAACTGTGGCTTCAAAATAGCTCTGGGTCCACGAGCCCCTACGAAATGTGCTGTGCTGCAGGTAATTGTATGGTGATGGTCATGTTGTGAGACCACATCTAAGCAGGGACCTTACTGCTGTCTTCAGCTGATGTGTTCCTTAATTTAGAGCTGGTAGATGGATGACACCGGCTCTGGTCAACCAAGCACCTGAACACTGGTCCTGCACCTGTGGCCGACACGTGGACAGCTGCTCCAAGCACCTCCTTGTTCTGGACGCCCAAGTTGAAGTTTGCAGCAAGCAAGTGGTCAAGCACAGCCGGAGCAAACAGACCACGTGTCCAGGTGTCACTTGATTTTGTTTGCCTGGTAAATTCTAATGGTTTGAGCAAAATCCATAGACTGCAGCTAGCTGAGATGGCAAGTCCACCACTAACTAGTTGTATCAACTAACCAATAAAAACCTGCCAAAAGTCTGATTCCTACAGCCATTATCTATGTATATGCCAGCTATATAACATGATCTGTGAAGAGAAACTCCAAGATATACCAGCCTTGTTCTCCAGATGTCCAAAAAAGCCTTAAGATTCTTTAATTGCTTTTTGAAAATAATATTTTTTATACAAAATATTTATATTAAAATTGTAGTCAGACCAACTTTGGGAAAAATGGGAAAGAACTTAGAAGAATAGAGACAGTTGTCACATGGGGGCTTGCTGGAATATGGTACTGTATAGGAGAGGACTATACGGTCCCCTGTCCCCACCAGGGCTCTCAGAGGTGCCCAGCGTAATGAGCTCTACCCATCATCCTCCGCTCTCTGCTCATTAACATAATCCCCCAAACTTCCCCGCACCTACTCTCTGTCATACGGCACTCAGCCTCGAGCTCCTAAAAGCTTCTGAAGATATATTATTTTGCTGCCACACAGTAGGTGTGGAGAAGTTCTGCCTGCAGACTGTTTTCCATTTAAGAGAGATGGCTACAATTTAATTACGCAAAACTGGGCAAACTCACACACGTTTGCCTTTCCTCGTCAGGACTTTCTGTTGACTCTCGCTTCAATGCAGTGGAAGTTATCTTTACACACCCCCACACATACTCAGAGTGTGAAACTGCCAGTCTATGAAGCTGAGCTCTGATGCGTCCATCCCTGTTCCTGGTGCCTGACCATCATCTAAGAGAACATCTAATGCAGGCTGTTGCCTGAAATCGGCTGGTATCCCACAGGATCGTGGGGCGTCTGTCTGTGGAGCTTTGCCATCATCTCCATGTTGAGTTTGAGGTGCATTGTGGATGGTGGATATGGATGGAAGCAATTAAGGTGGAGGAGTGTCAGCCATCTGTGATATGTCAGTGTGTGGAGGCTCTTTTGGCTCCAGTCTGAGTCACGCGTCTCCAAGGACTGGGGAGAGGGATTCCCATCTAAAGGTTTGTTAGTGAGTGAAGGGTGGTAGACTGTTGGTTAACTGAGAGCAGAACTTTATACTGTAGTGTGCAGCTGTAAAAGACATCACCCCAACTTTCATGTTTGAAGAAGTATTTTTTTACTGATATTACTCCCCATTTCTAAAATAGCTAGTAAGTTTTATAGTGTATTTTTTTCTCTGTTACTACTGGAGGGTGTGGGAGCTATGGCATGAGCCAGTGGAAGCTGAGCATAAATATTGCAGATCCCTATATTTGCTGTTGCTGTTAGTTCTGTGTTTTTGACATGCTGACCAGAAAAAAGTCTCCTGATGAGTCCATAGTAGCTGTTAGGTCGTATTCAAACAATTCCAGGACGTTGTTTTAAGCATTGAAAGTATGTCCCTCTGTATACTAGAGCAAGCCCGCAAGGGTTGTCCATAAATTTCTGCTGAAATAAGACCTATTCATCATTTACAAAGCTGTTCATCAAAGGATTCTGTGACAAGGGTTGCTAAAAAGTCTCTTAGGCAAACGTGTTGCTTTGCAGACCATTCTGGATGTTATGACCGGGAGGCTAGCAGGGTGATTACGGATCGGGGAATCAGGGTCGGGAAGCCGGAGAGTCAGGAAAGGGGGGTTTAATGCAAAAACGACAAGGCAGGGTACAAAACGGTAAACAACATGAATGACAGACCTAGTGAAACGTACACGAACGCGGACTGAGATACGCAGGACAAGCCGGAAATAACATGAAACAGCTGGTAACAATCAGGGTTTCACACAAGGTAAATGAGAGGGCGTGGCACACGAGAGGGTCGTACGAGCAGGTCATGACACTGCAGTTAGGGTGAGCTTGTGTTTCCAGCAACGGAGGTCTGTCTCTGAATATTGATGTTGCTTGAAGCTTTTTTGCACTTAGCTGGACAGAGAAAACAGCGTCTAGGTCTTTGTCATTTCTCTGTTGCGTCTGTTTCTTTGATTTCCTGCTAAAAGTTCAGAGGTACTCAACAGTGGTGTAACCTGCACAAGATCATATGGAGGGCAGCACCAGGAAGACCTGTCAAGAGGTGGTAGCTGGTTCAACTCACAAGTGGGTGAATCGATCCACAACTTGACCTGCCTCCATGTACTTGTTAGGTTTCTTGATAGGGCTCTTCAATTGGCATTCTATGTATTTGTTTGTTCATTTTTTATCTACATTCACCAGATTAATATATTCAGGGGCGGAAAGTTCTGGTTCAGAAACATTTGCCTCAGATAATCAACTCTGTTTATACTCAACTGGCTGTTTGAAACAAAATCTTGGTCTGTATTTGTACTTTCTGAACCTGAACTTTCTACCTCTGTTCACATTTATGTGTACCTGTACTGTATGTGTGTCATTTCTGTGAGGAACATCGCCAGCAGGAGAAGTTCCCATGTTAAGTGCATGATCCACCGCCACAACCTACAGATCATAGGGTCGCTGCTTAAAGCTTTTAATTTAATGGGGTGTAATGGAGTGTGTGGGTAAATGTTTGAAGGGAGGACTGGGGAAAGAAAAATTAAATGTGTACTTGACATCTGTATTGTGTTTACACACAAAATGCCCGTGATTAGCTAAGTCTACCCAGTCTTCTCCTATCTCCTCCTGTCTGGGTTGATGGTCTTGGTTTCATTTCATCAATGAGTAGATCAAAGACGTCTTGTGACACCACAAAAAGTGCAACTTTATAATGCCAGCCTAAACCAGATGTAAGCCCAGATAAAATCCATTCCTGCTTGTCCTGTGCAGGGTTGCGGGGGGGGGGGGGTCCAGGTCTCATAAGCTACGAGCACAAGCCAGACACACACAAATCAGCAACTCCAAATCATATTATCTTTAGTTTATAGACTGTGGGGGGGTAGGATACCCAAAGGAAACTCCATGATGACACAAGGAGAACATGCAAACTCCATAAACATGGAGGCATGGTGGAGACACGAATTGTGGTCACAGAGGTGGAAAGTGAGTTTGTGAATCACTGTGCCACCGTGCCAACCCTAATTCCAGGGTCTATCCACCTCGAAATGTTACCAAACAAGAGGGAAAAATAATAAAATAATTTGGTGGGGGGGTGGGGGGCGAGGGGGCAGTGTGTGGCTCAATGGGTGAGGACACCATCCCTGTCATTGGAAGGTTGATGATTTGAATGATTTTATTGTTGGGCCCTTTTACAAGGATCTTAAACCCCAATTGCCCCGGCGCTGTCTGACCCAGTGTCTGCTAAGTACATAAATGTAAATACCGTGGTTCCATTTAAATGACAGCCGGCTCAAAGACACAACGGCACCATGCTCATTCAGATGTGGGTCTCTATCTATCCATCTCTATCAGGTAGTTACTCTTTTCTGTGGAGAATTCAATAGGTGCTTTCAGCATGAAATCTTCCAGGGAGATTGGTGAGCAGGATGCTAGGCTCCTGGTCACATAAATCCAGTACAGATGCTATCAGGCCTGGAAGATAACTACAGACCAGTCTGGGGAGAACATTTAAAAAATCATAAATCCTGTTTATTAACTCAGGGCTGTGAAACGCAGCCAGGGGCGGCATGTTATACGACCCTCAGAAGCGATCGTCGACTCTGAACACGTGCCAGACAAGTTGCTAGATATTCGTTAACAGGCTGCCGCAAATTGAGTCTGAAATCTGATGATTTTATACACTTCATCTTCTAGTTATGTCAAACTTTACACAAACTAACTATGCAGCTGTAGTAGGGTGTCCCCTGCAGGGTGCTCTGTGCCCCCAGGGCTAGGCTCCGGGCCCCCCTGACCCGATAAGTGGGTGGATTACGGATGGATGGAAATAAATTATACAGACTTCCCCAGTATCTGAAAGCGGGGCATTCCTATGGAAGCCTTTGTAAGCCGAAATGGCATAAAGCAAAATAACAATTATCATTGACTTTTAATGGGAAAAAAGGAGAGTGTCCCTAACCTCCCTCCCCCGCCCCCACCCAAATGTTTCAAGCCAACAGGAAATCGTGCATGACAACATTGATCTACAATCTGAACCAGCAAATGTCAGCCTTACTATCTTTTTTTTGGGCAGAGTGGTAGCTCGAAGGCTAGGGCTATGTGCCAGCAAACCGAAGGTTGTTGGTTTGAATCCTGTGAATCCCAGCAGTGATCCTCCCCCATTGGACCCTTGAGCAAGGCCCTTAACCTGCCATTGCTTCATCCTGGGTATGATGTTAACCTACATCTAGCCCTGCAAGCAGGTCCTCCAACTTGACCAGGCATTTTAGGGGCTGGTGGCAGGTCTGGTGCTCCACCACTGAAAAAATACCTCACACTGTTCCATTCCATTTGAACTAGTAGCTACCTCCAAACCAAAATACCACATAAAAACTAAAATAACATTAATATATAGTAAAAGCAGGAATGATATGATAAATCTGCAGCCTATATAAGGCAGAAATAATGTATGTGCCGTGCCGTTTCTCCTGAATCAATGCAGTCGTACGTCATTTAAGGACAGGGATACGTTCTGAGTAGTATGCTGTAAGGCTATAGGAGCTGTAGGAGCTGTAGGAGAACATCCTGGAGTGTACTTACACAAAGCTAGATGGTATAGCCTACTACACACATAGAATATATGGTATAGCCTACTACACACATAGGCTATATGGTACAGCCTACGACACACATAGGATATATGGTATAGCCTGCTACACACATAGCATATATGGTATAGCCTACTACACACATAGAATATATGGTACAGCCTACGACACACATAGGATATATGGTATCGCCTACTACACACATAGGCTATATGGTACAGCCTACGACACACATAGGATATATGGTATAGCCTACTACACACATAGAATATATGGTATAACCTACTACACACATGGAATTATATGGTATAGCCTACTACACACATAGGATATATGGTATAGCCTACTACACGCATAGGCTATATGGTACAGCTTACGACACACATAGGATATATGGTATAGCCTGCTACACACATAGGCTATATGGTACAGCCTACGACACACATAGGATATATGGTATGGCCTAAATCACGATAAGTATAGTATAATAAATACATAATCCAGTATGTGCTATGCTTTTACACAGAAGGCAGCACAATAGGTCAGCCTACAGCAGCATCACCACAAACGCGTGAGTTTGCGTTTTTCTACGACGTTACAATGGCTATGATGTTGCTAGGCGATAGGAATTTTTCAGCTCTATTATAATCTTACGGGACTGCTGTCGTATATGTGGTCCGCCGCTGACGGAACAGCGTTATGCGGCACATAACAGTATCTATGATTTGCTCACTGATAAATAAATGTAAAACACTATTTTTCTCCTTTATTTATAGAAGTGGATTTGTTTCGGTTAGTGAAAACAGGCACTAATGTAGGGCTTTCGTAAAAAAATTAAGTGGTATAAAGCAAATGTTTGTAAAGGGGGGGATACATGTACATCATTTGAAACACTATTATTATTATTATTATTATTATTTAAATCTAATACTAATAAATGACAAGTCAAAAGTCAAGTCAATGTATCTTTTATTGTCAGCTTCAGATATATCATGCATGGGGTCTTACACTGAGATGAAATATCTTTCTCATTGGTCATAGTGCAATGAAAAATAAATCAGAAATTGGATTTAAATACTAAGGTATATAAACATAATATAGTCTTGACATTTGAAAACAAGATATGTTAAACATAATTAATATAATCTATCTTCCATAACTGCTTATCCAGTACAGGCTCATAGTGTTACCTGGAACCTAACTTAAGACACAGGACATGAGGCAGGGACCACCCTGGACGGGATGCCTGTCCATCACAGGGCTCAGTGGGTGATATGGTTTTGGTCTGTAGGACAAAAAAATAGCAAACACATGCACACATCAAACCCCAGCCCTAGAGATGTGAGACTACTGTGCCTCCCCTACTGAATCTGATATGAAGTGCCAGTGAAGAAAGAGCTGTTTCTTGATACGTTCCTCACAATGCCTTCTGGAAAGGTCCCCTTCAGGCAGTGGTGGCCTAATGGATAGGGATGCGCACTTGTAATTGAAAGATTGCTGGTTTGAATCTCTGACCAGTGAGGTACCCTGAGCAAGGTACCACCGCCATGCACTGCTTACTGGGTGCTGAATTAGCTGCCCTGTGCTATGGCATGATATAACATATGGGTTATATGCAGAGCACACATTTTGTTGTTGTGCTATGGTGTGTCAACAATAACAACTAATCTTTCCCCCTTTCCTTCGTTTTCATCCCCTCTCCTCGCTGCAGACGTACCATTTCTGTCGCTCTGAGATAATGGGCAGCTCCCACATGCAGGGTTCTCCCCCAGCTTCATTAATCCTGCTCTCCCCGGAGATTAGCACTGGGATAGCCGCCGTGTGAAAGCCCGCCCCCCGCTCCTGACACCATCTGAAGGCACGCTTCCTGCACTAAGAAGAGCCCTCGCAGGAACTGGAATCAATTAACCCCGTGGAGCCGCTGAACCGCGTCCACAGGCACTTAACGGGGCCTGTGTCTCAAGCTGCTTTTTCATCCGGCCGTGAAAATGGGGCCAGGAGTCAGCTGCAGTTGGGGTGTTTTTATTATCATGCCTGGCTCTTTTCTGTGAGGGGTGCTGGGGTACCCTGGGGCTCCCGTTAAGGCTCGCAGTGAATTCGGAGTCACCGTGCTCCTCATTGCTACTGCCGCCAGCCCAGAAACGTCATTAACGCCAACACTAACGTCTCTTTGATTTCTCTCATTAGTCATTCCAGGGTGATTTTACTTGACATTTTCTTTGCTAAACTATGGTAAATATGTGTACAACTGTTCAGTGTCCTGGTCATAAAACCATTTCTTGTTGAATTATGTATTTCAGATTACTTTTTCCTCCTTCAAAATATAGGATGACAGTTTTGAGCAGCAAAATTTCCAAAAATTTTATGAAATTGTTTTTAATTATTAAAATGACCAGTGTGTTTTTAGGAGCCCATTTACATTTTTGGTGCATTTAACCCTGGTGGTACGTTCACAGTGTAAAGTGGCGACAATGACGTATTTAAGTGTGTAGTCAACATTAATTGGAATAACAGTGATCTTTTGGCTTCAGTGATTTTGGGTAATATGGACTGGTGAATCACACAGTATTTTGAGGAAAACAGGAAAAAATTATGGGTAAAAAACAGTCACTTCAATTAAGCCTTTGACGCACAGTGTAAATAGGGGTTTTAGTGTAAATACACAAGCTCATGGCGCTGCTGTGGCGTCTCAGCTGTCTTCGGGAAAAGTGACGGCACTCGTCGCTCTTTAACTGTGGCCACTTAGATCCGTAATGGAGGCCATCTGATTCCCTCAGCTGTGCAGAATGGTCAGAAACCTGTCCTCAGAGGCCACACCAGAAACAAGAAAAAGGATCACGACATTAAACACCATGTGATTCAGCTCTGCTCTTAGCTGAGGAATCACAACGAAAATACTTAATAAGTGTGGCCCTATCAGCGAGACTGTAGGAGCACAGCACCAACGTGGCGGGTCGTCAGTGACGCACTACATACCTTTATGGCAGGGTTCTCAAACTCCAGTCCTGGAGGGCCAGAGCCCTGTGTAGTAATGTGTGGTAATTAGATCAGTAGTTGAATCAGGTGTTTTTAATGAGGGTAAACCAAAAACTGTCCAGGGCTCCGGCCCTTGAGGACTGGAGTTTGAGACCCCTGCTTTATGGGCTTTTACAAACAGGGCAGAAGATTAAGTCAGAATTTTACCAGCCCTTCATATTTATTAAAATAAGAAAAACAATAATAAGCATATAAACCTATTTTTCTTTTAACATGTTTTGCCAAGGGGTGTGTAAGTACATACATACTTTGTATCACTGTACAATTACAGTAAGAGGTTTATTGGCTAAAAATCTAGTGAGAAGCCCTGGGGAGGTATTGATAAAAGTGAAGCACTCAGCCCTGCTGTACAGAAGCAGCAGACTAAGATATATTACAGCTGTAGGGTCTGCCAGCTGCTGATGCCTGCTTGGGACTAGTGAACGGCGACAGTGGTGCGGTGCTACCGTTTTTTGGGAACAAGAATTCATTTCAATACATTTTTATATAGCGCCTTTCACAACAGAGTCATCCCAAGGTGCTTTACATGGATGTGCTGTGATACATTACAACATCATTAGAGAGAGTAATGCAGAATGGGAAAAAGGAAGGAAAGAAATAAAATAAGGAAAGCCAGAAGACAAAGGAGGAGAGGATCCAAAAACTCCCAAGTAAGGAGAAAAAACCTCTGGGGGTCCAAAGTCAACTGGCTGCCGAACCCCCCTGGGCGTACTAACATTACCGAAAACAGAAAAGTGTGACATGTTTGCTAAAAGGTAGGTATAAGCTGTGATTAAGAATCAAGACAAAGTCCATAAATAAGTCTGTTCCACACTGGTCTATGTAGGGTACCACTGAAGGCTGCACCCACGATGATACAGTTCGTAGGTCCCGCTCGCGATGTCACCCCTCTATGGGACTGAACCAGGACTCCAGCTCAGATGGTGCCCACCCCATCCGGACATGTCGGAAGGCAGAGAGCATGGATGGTCAGAACACGCATAGACACATTAATGGGCAAGCATAGTAGATAAAAATTATATGTACCGAATGCATTTCTTAGCCCAACACCTCACAAAGGACCTGCGTGTGTATGTTCACAAGTATTGTCTGTGAGCGATTGCTTCTCCGTGGCTACGTCAGTTAGTGCTGTATTTCCCGCAAGCAAAACATTAGCTACCGCTCCAAACCATACTGGCGGATATTCTCTGGAGCATAAAGCTTTCTTCGGTAATAGCTGAGGGTCCCCTGATTGTAGTTGACACCTCCCAGACACTGGCAGTGGTGCAGACGGAAAAAGACAAAGGCTTGTTCAGATCTTCTATGGGACAAAGGTATGGATGTGAGCGACTGGGAATACTTGGGGAAGGGAACACAATAGTGTTAGGCTGCATCTCTGTGGGGGGTAAACCCCGATCATTTATAAAAGGTAAATGCTGTCAGCGGACTGGGTCTAGAAAGCCTCACGCTGCGTCTGTGATTTACGAGTTGGGCGCACAGCTATAAATCATTGAAGGCCTTTGCGTCCAGCGGAGGGTCATGCCGACACCGCACATATCTTTTGGAAGCTCGTAACGGCTAGCAACTATCCTCCTGCCTTTCCTTGCACCGGCTACGCATCCGGACTGCAACAGAGGTGTACCCCAAAATTCAGCTGTACTGTGCCAAACATTACCCCAGTTTACTACTTAAGTATGTGCCCAGTAACATGGCTATACACATGCAGAACACAGTCAAATCAAACACAGATACACATTTCATTGTACAGTCTTATTAAGCACAGATAGACATTTAAAGATTTTTATAGCTAATGTTCTGAACCATCCGTCTGAGCATCGTGACATTAGTATGGTGGAGGAGTTTGCCTGTTTCATTGACCCAGAGAGCTTTGTCATTTGGAGTTTGATCTCTTGGTATGGAATCCCTTGGCAAAAAGGCCAGAGGGGAGAAGTCAGACAAAGACCCCCATGAGTGCTCTAACCAGAACATG
Organism: Mormyrops attenuatus; assembly: GCA_026777985.1. Lineage (NCBI taxonomy): Eukaryota > Metazoa > Chordata > Actinopteri > Osteoglossiformes > Mormyridae > Mormyrops > Mormyrops attenuatus. The sequence continues at coordinate 7,527,961 of JAODKC010000043.1, forward strand.
GTTACTGTTACTGGGATGTGCCTCAGGAGGCCTGGGAGTGGTGTTTGCCACGAGCACCTGGTTACTGCACTGCCCACATAACCCCTGTTGGCTCAACCTGAAATGCCTGTGTGGACCCATATTTTGTGCTCACCACCTGCAAGGTGACATGTGGGGTCAGGTGCAGCGTCAAGTATGAATGGGAAGGACCCAGACAGATCTGACCTTGGCAATAGACACTGGCTTCGAGAATGTGAAGTGTATCCTCCCTGGTGGGGAAGAAACTTGAGCTGGGAGGGAGCAAAAACGTGGACTGTCTGGGGGTCCCCGAGGACTGGGTTGGGAAACACTGAACTAGACTCAACCTTACCTCCATCAAACTCAGGGGTCGAGTCCCTTCTACTCTGGAGTAGCCCATGGTGAAAGACCTCAGGTAGCTGCTGAGATACAAGTTGCAGGGTGAGAGTGATCCAGCAGGAGTTTTTCACAGGGGGCAAAGATAGCTGCCTCTGTGCTACTGGAGCTGTGGAGAGGAAACACTGACTGTAGTTTGCGGGTATTTACCCAAGCTTTTTGGAGAATGTGCATGAGGTAAGCTTACCTCCTTCCAACTCTATGATCCTACAGGGACACTTCAACATACTCGCAGGGAATGAGGAAGATACCTGGAGGAGTGTGACTGAGGAGAATGGCCTCCAGGATCTGAACATGAGTGGTAAACTGTTATTGGACTTCTGTGCAGCTATGGACTGTCTATAATGAACATTCCACACAAATTTGCTCATAAGTGCACTGGGTACCAAAGCACCCTTAGTCAAAAGTCATTTTCTGTTCTTGTGTCTTCTGAGTAAACGTTGTGTTTTGGATGCTCAGGTGAAGACAGAAGTAGACCTATCAACCAATCTCCACTTGGTGGTGAGTTGCATTTGGCATGTGAGGTGGAAGCCAGATGGACCAGGATAATCTAGATGAGAAGTCATGGTTTTCTGAGAATGCCGGACTGATGTTTTGATATGTAATTAATACAACCTCCAGAATAACTACAGCGACTGCAAATAGCTCTAGTCAGGAGGAAGTTGGGACCTATTGTAGCACAGGGGTCTCCTGAGACAGCTGGCCAGAACGGCTGCAATAAAGGCAGTAGCGGAGCTGTATAGGGAGGCAATGGAGAGAGACGCCTATAATTCAGCATTCCTGGCTGATCCTCGCGGTCAAGTTTGGTGGTAGCAATACTTATAGGTTCACTTAAGCTCTGCATATGCACTTCCTCTCAAGACAAGAACGAGCAGCTTGGTTTTCGAATCACAAATGTTTTTTTTAAAAGGTCTTCTACATTCTGTGCTATTTTTACAACAACATAAATTTCCCCAGGGTTATTGGTACAACTCTTGTCTTGCCCTGCAGTTGCAGTAGCCAGCCACACCACATACAGGCACTTTACTGGTGCTTTGGGTTGCGGTGTTTGTTGGAACTGACCCCTCTGATCTTATTGTCAGCGTCACCCATTCTGAAACACATACCTCAAGGACACTTTGCCAGCAAAGTAGCTGTTTAACGGCAAAGAGATGGCCGAGTGTTGACATTTAGCCAGCGCAACACAGACATGTATAAGATGAGGCTTGGATCCTATGTTCTCTATAGTGTCTGTACATCCATCTATCATCCAACCACTTGCCCTGTTCAGGGTCATAGGGGGTCTGGAGCTTATCCCAGGCAGTTCAGCACACAAGGCAGGGGCCCACCCTGGACGGGATGTCAGTCCATCGCAGGACACACACACACACATTCATACATTATGGCGAATTCAGAAATGCCAGTCAGCCTGGCAGTATGTATTTGGATTGTGACAGGAAGCTGGAGTACCAAGAGGAAACTCTTGCCAAAATCCACTCACAAATAGTGACAGCAGCACTGGAAAACCCAGCCCAAGAGATCTGAGGCAACAGTGCTGCTCCCCGGGACTCTGGCTGAGGATCGGATGTGATCGGACATCTCTGGGTGCTCCCTGCTCTGCTTGTGCCACCAGTAAACATCGTGGGGCAGGCGTGGATACTGTGGGGCCTGCGGGGGGATTATTAGTGATAAACTGGGATATAGGCAAGGAAACTGTGAAACAATCTAGTTGCTTCGCTATGAACGCCATAGCAAGCTTTGGCTGTGCTTCCAAGTGCTGATAGTGCTTTGGTTTGATTAGCTTCTTCTGATGCTAGGCCTTGCAATTTATTATAGAGCTCTTACCCCTTGCTACCGTGCACTTGGTCATTCACTGGTGTCTTAGTCTAGTAGCTACCATACATGAGTTGGTTCCCTGACAGCAGTATACTTCCGGTGTACTTATGACATCACTTTGATTAAAAGCGTCTACTAAATAAACCCTGTTATCTGTACAGATTTGTACTTGGCTCTTCGCCGTGATGCATCATGCCTCTGATTTGCCAGGCTGCTTTTATATAGAACATAAGAACATAAGAAATTTACAAACGAGAGGAGGCCATTTGGCCCATCAAGCTCGTTTGGGGAGAACCTAA
>JAODKC010000043.1:7530567-7559259 GCA_026777985.1 Mormyrops attenuatus
TCCTTCTTAAGGTATGGTGACCAAACCTGCACACAATATTCTAGGTGGGGTCTTACCAAGGAGTTATATAATCGTAGATGCATGTACAGGTTCTACATTCATTTCCTATAACTGAAAATTTAAATTGCACTTTTTATGCTGCTTTCATTCAGCCACTCATCGAGACGTCCATATAGGCATAGATTACTTCTGTCTGACTCACTATACTGCTGGGATGGAGTTTAACTATTAACATAACTAGTTTAAGTGACCTTTAAAGATGTCTTCCTGTATACTGAGGTGAAACAGGCAGACGCAGACTAGCCCTGTATCCTGGGGGGGGCGACTACCAGCTTCCTAATTTCCATTTCTTTTCCCATAGTATATGTGACAAAAAGTCATTGACCAGAACAAATTAGCAGCCCTGGCTCTGTTGTAACATGGGATGTCCGGGGGCAAAGTGAACTCATGGACTCGCGTCCCGTGGAGGTCCTGCTTGTCAGCAGAGAGGCAGCCACAGGCGTAGTGGGGGAGGTGGGGGCGGCACTGCTAAATGAGAGCGGTACCTGTGCTACTTTAATGCCACCTGGGAGGTGGGGGGGGCGGCAGCTGGTCACACAAAATCACCAAAAAAGCCCAGGAAAGGGGCCTCATTGTCTCCTGCTGGCCCTGGGGTCTTTCTGCAACCCGCGTGTAAACGGCGTCCAACAAAAGAGACAGTGATGGGTCCACTGATATGGACTATGTTGCTGCAATACTTAATGAAGGCGGTGATGATGATGAAAGGCTGAATATATGTAGGCAGCCATTTTGATAAGGGTGTTATACAGAGACACACTGGACTGAACAGTGCTCTCGCTCTAACGGGGTAACACTCTGCAGTGTTACAGGCATGCTGCTCTATGGGGCTGCCTGGGAAAACAGAAAATAGAGGGAAGTGAGGAGATAATAGGAATGCAGAACTCAAATGATCATGCCTTTGCTTTTTATATCTTCCTACTTCCATAACAGCCTGCTCTGTAGTTAATGTGGAAATGCTGTGGGACCATTTTTTTTGTAATGTTTTATAATGGATGGCAATGCAAAAAGTGCCATCGATTTATTTTACCTCTGTGTGAATCTGTTTGGTTTTTTTTTTAATGCTAAGTGTGTGCATTTGTAATCACCCTCCTCTAACAGTGGGGGGGGCTGCTCCCATCATGTATTGTTTTCTTCATCTGTTATTTTATGGCCTGTAGCTAATTACATCCCCCCGTTCTTTGCGAAGGCCCCCGTGGCACATAACGGGAGGAGTGAGACCGGCACCCGGAATGGGGGAACGGAAGCGTGGGAGGAGAAAAATCAGGGGGCCCCACGGTTTGCCACCACGCTCAAGCGAATGCCCTGCAGTGGCCGGACGCCTCCTAACAACAAGAACTCAAATTTTTAAATATGGCACAGAAGACGGGCGAGGAAACACTGCAGATGCACACGTCGTGGATTCGGGCGCCGAGGGAGATACGAGGCATTAATTACCGAATCCATGGACGTCATGACAAATCAACCCGGCCTATGGTAGAATCCACGGTGTGGACCAGCACGTCACTGGGAGACTCGGAAGCTCAGCACGTCCAGGGAAGCAGCCTCAGGCTTTTTCCAGTCCAACTGAAGTCGCAAGGTAGATGAGAGACAGGGCTGCACGGGGATTAAAAATTGACTTTTGCTCATACAAGCTACATACACAGGTATGATAATATGTGCCGATTGGGCATGGCAGGTCCCCAAGACATATTTTGCTGGCGCACAGCCACATCAGTCTGCTAGGAAACGAACATTTCAAACGAGTCACCTAAGCATTTGGCCTGCAAGTCACATGACACTCTACTGTTGCAGTACTGTGCTGCCGTGGACGGTACTTGTCCCTATTGGTCACCTCAGCGTCAGCATGTCACAAGCTCTCTGTGGGGCCTGGGGGAGTGAAGCAGATGACACAGTGGGTAGAGCAAGACGGCCACAGAGATATTAAAGCACTTGAGAATTTTATGTTCTGCCTGGGGTTTAGTTGAGCTGACTGGGGTCCTGAAATTATTTAAACCAGCAAACATATTTACTGAGGGTTCTTTAAAAATCATCTGGGATTTCGGAGCTACCTCCCAGGCTTTCGGAAGCAGAGGACGGAGAAGAAAAAGGTTTTCAGTAGGAGCAAGGGAAAATATCATCCCGGAGAGGAAAAAGGTTCTCAGTGGTGAAGGGAAAACATGTAGTCAGCTATAGAGATAGACTCCACACTCACAGCTGGAAAAACTTAACTGGCTGTTTTAAAATAGGCCAGTGTTTACCATGTGCTTTTGAGTTACACAAAGTGTTTTTCAGGATACGCAGAACACCGTTTGGCGTCCACCTATTTTTTAAGAGTGGACAGATTTGTGATGGAGGGGCCGGGGGAACTTATAACCCACAGACTGCTGGGTGGAGATTCCTAAAGGAGTGCCATTGTGCTCTTGAACAACCTGAGCTATCCCAGTCAAATATCCAGATGATAATTTGACCGAACTGTCAGGTGCGTTCACTGAGGCTGTTAGCGTAGCAAAATATGTCAGGTTGTAGAATGAAGCGTTTCTGCCGCTGTCATACGCTGGGTTTTTTGTGTTTAGTGATGACATGCTGAGTCTGTCCTGGCCTCCCCAGACCCTTAAGGGCTACTGCACTTTAAAGCAGCAACCATGTTTAGAGACGGCGACCGATGTCCCCGCAGACCTGCCCAAAACAACAGCTGTTGCTAAGGCCCCAGGGCGATCTGGCAACATTCAGACCCGGTGTTCGAAAAACAAGGTGAGTCAGGACCTTTATACGGCGTTGTGCTACTCGGCCGCTCGCCGCCGCCCCGCGCAGCCAGACAGCCTGCTTCACGGGTCCGTGCCTCTAAAGGGGGGGTGGGGGGAAGGCACGAGGCCCAGAAAAATAAGGCACTCTGCTGGTTTGCTATGGGGCGGCAAGGCCCTGCCTGTATTAGCGGCTAGATGCTGAGCCATGGAAGACGTCGGGATGCGCCCACAAAGGGGCGCCATTATTGCCGGTTGGCTGGTGAGAGGCTCCGGGACGGCCTGGTCTCTCAGACACGGTCCCTGGCTCCTCCCCAGGACCATCCCACTCCGTTGTTTGCTCACTTACTCGTCTTTTGACGGAGTGTATGTCCGGCATGACGATGAACACTCTTTGAGCCAACAGTGCAAGCTGCAGGTGATTTCTGTGGCTCAGGGATTTTAGGGCAGATAAGTCTCTTAGTGGCAGATTTAAGCCATCCCTTTGCCATGAGTATGTTCCTGCATGCTTTTTTATTAGTGACCCAAGAGGATTCTGCAGAGTTATATAATCTCTCAGAAATAAACCACACATAGTTTTTAACCATGGCCAATGTTTTTAACTTCTCATTTTAAATTTATTTGGTAATAACAAACATTGTACAATTTTATGATCATAATATTTATCATAATATAATGTCATTAATGTATATTAAAGCAGTTAAGGTATGTTTGGGTGGTATACATACTTACTTGCTGTTTATGAAAGTTCTATGAATGCATTAGGAAGGTGCAGTTAATGTAAAGCATTACTGTTTATTTGTATAACAGTAGATGGCCCAGTACGTGTCAATGGTAATATATCTATCTGAGGCATCATTTTGGAAGTGTTACGTTGGCTACCCCAAATGTTTCAATCGTAAGAAACAGAGGGATTCAGAGGTGAGATTCTGTGTCAGTGATATGGTTCTGGAGTCTGTGAAATGCAAGGAAAGTGCTCTGGGCTTTGCCAAGGAACAGGAGAGTTTGCCTGAAAATGAATATGTCTGTTTTTACTGGGAAACGAGTTTATCGAGGCCGTCGGTGGGTCTGGTTTCACTGGACCACTGTTCTGTTGACCTTGCTTTAGCTGTGAGGGTCAGACTTGAATCACATGCTGGCGACGGTGACCTTAAGTGAGTCATGGATGGCGACCGCTGAGCTGCAGTGAGTCACAGAGAGAGACGCCCACCGGGCAGACGGGCTGCATCGGAAGGTCAGAAGTGCGTTGTAGTGAGAAGGCCACTGAAGAAGTAAGACTGTCAGCACTAGCAGGTGATGTTTCCCATACACGGGGCCCTGAAATAGGACACCTCCAACCCCACCAGCGGTTACATGTGCACTGATACGGTGGTGTCCTCATATGTCCTGCGGGAGTCATCAGAGAGGTCCTTGCAGTGGTTGATGCTTTCCCACAATGCACCTTCGTATTGTTCACCTTTGCCCTCAGAGAACACACCTGTGGAAATCCAGGATAGTCACAGTAAAATCAAGCATGGACTAATGGACTAAGTGCCCTTTGGGTAATGAGGACCTTCTCTGGATGAGTTCCAGGAACCACTTCGTCATAGAGTTACCGTAGGATGCAACTGTCTCTTTCCTTCGCTGGATTGTTAGCTTTGGAACTACATGGACAGGTGAAGACTGGCTAGGGGAGACTAGCTTTAAATAACCCAGTTAGGGGATTTGATCTGTCGGTACGTTTGACTTATTCTAGCTCCCAGACATCATGGCTGCTAAAGTGCTTATTTTCCATTTATAAATCCTTCCTTGTGGCACCACAATTTCTTTCTTTGACATATCAAGCATCAAGCCATTTATATTTGTGTGACACAGTTTCACCAAAGGCATAGTTTACAAAGAACCCCATAAGTACTTACACAGAAGGCTCTCATAAAGAGCAAAGAGGCCCAGGCCTGAAACACTGGCTTCAAAGCTATGTCATTAGGTGTTAGTGGGGTTACCACCTAATCCACGTCAGAAAAGACACTTTGAGCTAGAACAGGATTTGTAAACTACCATTTCAATTAAAAGGACTCAGATTTCACCGAATTCTTGCTGTGTGCTGATTGGTCAGTCTGCTATAATCATGCATGTGCCACTAATGTTAATGTGACACAGTTGGATGAGTCTTTCAATCAAAGAAAAAAAACTGTCAAAGCACAAGAAGAACTGAACTATGTAGTCAAGCACAGGTACAACCTGAAGTAGCTCAGTGTCCTCCCCGACATGGATTAGATGGTAACCCTACAGTAGATAGAATGATGTTTCCCAACCCAGTCTTTGGGGACCCCCAGACAGTCCACATTTTTGCTCCCTCCCAGCTATCTGCCATATAGTCCACGTTTTTGCGAGCTGGGAGGAAGCAAAAATGTGGACTTTCTGGGGGTCGCCGAAGAAGTTTGGGAAACACTGTTCTACATACGGTTACCACCTAATACATGTCAGAAAGGTCACTTTGAGGTACTTCAGGTTTTACAAACTGCTTTAAAGCTGAAAGGTAATAAATGACAGCTGACCCTTCATGGATTGACCACCCTGTCAGCATTTAAACAAGGTCGGCTGGGCGGACTCCAGGGCAGTAAGGGAGTTTCAGGCATGTGCTCTGGGAAAAGGTCGCTGGGATGTTGGGTTTTTCTGTCTTCAGTGATTCTTTTTTCTAGAGGTCTGCATTACCACATTCCTTCATAGTGGTTATTCCTGGTTGTCAATTACTCGTGTCTCCCTTTGCTGTAACCTTATTTGTAAAGCGAGCATATTGATTGTACTGATCGAATAGATGGTGTTATGGATATATAGAGTACGGTGCAAAAATTAGGATAGGTTTTGAAATGGCTAACAAACTTTGACAGACATAGTATGGTAATTTTATATCAGCATGAAGATCATTTAAGTATTTTCTTTGCCTAAGATTTTGTCAGAGTACTGCAAGTGCTGTAAAAAGTCAAATGTGCCTCCTTGTATCTATAGTGATGATAATTATAGGGACCAGCTTCACATGTATTGGTGTGTGGGGGGGCGCTATATTAGTGCCACCAGCAGGATCGTTTCTTGCTCTCTTTTGGCGTCTTCACCTTCTTCCTGCATTGTTACCCATATCACACCGCAAACGCCCTGCACAGAAGTGTGTTCCTCGCCTACACCAAAAATAAAGTATTTGCGTTGAGGGGATTGTATAGCACCTTCCCAGGATTCCTCTAATAGCCTCCTGTAACCCTGTCAGGCATCTGTCAGTGGCTGGAAATGCGAGAGTTCTCCTTCGGTCAAAAGGCCACAAATCGACTTCCTCAGCAAAAAAAAAATAAAAAAATTGTGCTTGAACAATTTGAACAGTATTGTGATTAGGTTACCAAAACATTCTGTCAGAAAACTAAATTAAGTTTCCCAGAACGTTAAAGTTAAACCTTAATATAACCTTGCTAAAATAGCTCACGCAAACATTCTCTGAATGCTCTACTTACTATTTGTAAGTTTAATTAAAGGAACACTAAAAATTAACTGGTAGCACTGTGAGCAAATGGTCCACATGTCCAGGGTGCATGGAAAGTGTGCTGTGTTAGCAGGTCATACCTTATTCCTGAGACATCTGGTGGAGTGGGAGTGGTGCAGACAGTTTGTCTTTCGAAACAGCTGCATCCCACCTGGGGTGTTTAACCTGTCACCCCCCAGGCAGCAAGCCAGCTACAAGTCCTCAGTGCCCTGGCAGTGCTGACCTGCTCCTAGAGATGGGCAATCAGCCCTGAACAGCACTGAGAATATGTGGGGGAAAGCGAGAATTACAGAAGGTGAAACGCAAAACATTCACATAGCCTTTCATGTGTGCCTCAGAAGCTGTGTGATGTGTCCCCTGAGGCAAATCTCTGCTCTGCAAGGTGGCGAGTAGAAGGTTCAGGTGTAAGGCTGGTGATGCGGTAACCTTGGTGACCATCATCATGGCGGGTGCATCAGTCACATATACTTAATGTATTCCACGGTCACACAGTGGAACACGAGGGGCAACACTGGGCTAAGAATACAACCCCCTGGGGATGTGCATGCTGGGTAAGATACACACACCTAGATCAAGGAAAGGGATGAGGGGGCCAAAAGTCACTGATAGAGGCAATTCTCACAAACGAGAAAGTCTTTAGATTCACTCTTGAATCTGTGTAAGAATATTTACGTGAAACTTAACTGTAAACATGAAAAGAAGATTTATTGAAACAATGGATGTCCAGAGGTAGACGTTTCAGGTCCATAAAGCAAAAATCCACAAGGATTTAGTTTCAACCAATCAGCATAAAGACTTACAGTCACAGAGTACTCAAATGATTGCTTGAAACAAAATCTTGGTCTGGATTTTTACTGAAATGTCCACCTCTGTGGATTTGAAATAATGAAACAGAAATACAAGCAGAATGACCGACCATGTTTTAAAGTGCGATATGGTTTATAACAAAGGCTTTAACACAAAGGCAAATAATGACACTGGTGATCGAGGCTGCCTACAGAGTCTCTACCAAACCTGCCTGTTAAAGGCTCCCCCAACTCACCTCCAGTGCTCACACAGCCTGAAATCCCAGGCAACGTAAATGATATATGCAAATTAGGGTAGTAATAATAAGTGTGAATCTGAATTATTTTGATTTATGGGTGGGCCGGTCTTTCTGTCTGAAACTGCTATTTTCCATATTTAGTCATCTGTACTGCTGTGCTAGATATTAGATGTGTGTATGAATCCCAGGTTCCATTTAATAATAACAGATATGTGACCCCGATGTATAAATGCAATTTTCCTGTTCACTAGGGACCAAGAAAGAAATTGAGTACTTTATTGTATATGTGGATGTGCAGGCGGTGTTTTTTTTTTTTAGCAATGTTATGCTGCAGCTGGTGAATTAGGCTAATGCAATGTGTTAGCCTGTGGAATTATATTTAATTATGAAATGCACTGTGCGCTGTGGAATAAAAAACAAAAACTGCGAGGATACATAGTATGCAATAACAATTAACAAAAAGAATTGGATTCATTGCAGCAAAAAAAAAAAAAAAACACAACATGATAAATTACAGACCTTTCCCTTTGGGGGCATCGCTTGATGAAATGTTCTAAAGCACCCAAGGAAAAGTGGAAGTTATCAAGCACTCAGCAACGTTGTAGCAGTTGTAGTGGCTCTTAGGATACAGAGGCGACAGGCAGCCGGGTTCTGAAAGTGACCGGGAACATGAAGAGGCCTTCTGGGATGTCAGAGAAGTTTCCTGAAAAGAAAGATGAGCACAAAAGCACGGGCCAAGGTTCTTTTTCACCCCCAGACCATATTTTTAGGTCCCTCAAAATAGTCATTTCAACATACCCCCTCCCATCCATTTTTAGGGCATGTAAACATGTATACAAGTGCAATCTCAAATTTATCATGAATTTCCTTTACCCACTCAGTGTACGGGTTATATATTATATGGCTTTTTAAGAGGAGGGATGGTGTCCATTAAGGTTCCATCTTAACATGCAAGAGGTTTATAAACTATAAAAATACAAACAGAAAATGGATTCCTTAACAGCAAGCAGCTTTAAAAATAAAATAAAAAAAGATTAAACCACCATGATTTGCAGAAGGTCTCTCTGTACAGCAAATTCTTCCCTTCCATCTCAGCCTAGCTTGCTCTTTATCTCACAGACTCCAATCATTCCAGTCAGTCCCAGCTGGGCCTCGTTAAATAGGGCATTTGCATCAGCTTTGTATCCAGGCTCATGCAACCCTACGCCCTGGCGCCTCCCTTCCCAGTCTCACACACACGCATCCAACATGCACTCCCAGTCTGAGCACGTTTTTTTGTTGTAGGGTTGTATAAAGGTCTACCGAAGTACATGTTTTCCCCCATCATGAAAGGTATTACAGGAGGAGCTGCTGTTGCTCTTTCTTAAATAATACGGTTAGTGATAAATACATTTGGACATAATGGGAATTAACCAATAAAGAGGAATGATCTCCCAGTGATATAATTCTATACTAGAGCGCAGCAGCGGAACTGACTAGGCCGAAGCCTACAATTTGGTTATTTATAATTGTTGCTCTTTATCACTACGCATATCGAATTTACTCTGACATGCATATGGGCTCCTAATGGCACCGACGTTTTGAGTGAGACCGGTTATAAACCCAAAGAGGTAATTTATTGGCAACTATATTAATCATCATACTTAATGTGAACATGGTATTAGGGACACATTAATGAAAAGAATAGTGGCGAAACTGGAACAGCATTAGAGGAAGGTGAACAAAGCACAGCTAGCTCTCTGAGGCGTCAGTCGAGTTGCACTAAAGTCAATAAGAAAGCAGCGGAAAGAGTGTCACCAAGGAGAAGAGTGTAGCTACCTGTGTGTATCTTAATAATGGCCATCCGGATGTGACTGAAGTGATTACTCTGAGAAGGGCAGGCTTCGCTAATGGCTGGAGAGAGAGGAGAGAATGGGGAGTTTAAAAGACCAGTTTCTTACCCAAGTCTGTTAGCGGAACTGCGATCAGTTCCCTTAGGATCAGTTTAGCGTCTGATTCCGTGGATTTGTGGTTCATTGTAGAAACTGAGAAAAAGCTTTTTGCATTTATTTTAAATGCTCGTTGTCATTGTCAACACCTGACTTCAACAATGCGTTTGTGTCGATATTATATTTATCATTTTCATCATGCCAAGGTTGTCCCCCGATCGTTATATGTCAATGTCTTAGCAATCAGTACAGCAGCCAACTGGCACCTGAGTGATTGTTTCCAAAATGCAGGCTCGTTAGCTGCCTTTTGGACAGGCCTTTTGGAGAACCTGAGGATGGATTTGATTAATCAAGATTTAGTGAGCACACTTGGACTTATATAATTACACTGAGTGACTGTAACGGATCTCAAATCAATACTCTCTGGATATTGCCCTCTCAGATAGAAGCCCTCATCTGTTACAGATTTTGTACAGGCAGAGTCCCCAGGTTACAAACGAAATCACAAAATTATAATTATACTGTAATAATAAAAGTTAACATGCCTTTGTTATTACAAGCCATTGTATTGTAAACCCAGGGACTGCGGATACCAGTGCGTTTCCTGGAAATGAATGCTCTGCAGAAAACACATGTTCTGTGTCTTTTCCATTTGTTCTAAGTGCTTTTCTAGGTGTGGGGGAAGACCAGCTTGATGAAGCCATTACCTGTGTTGCCTTGTGGTGACTCCACGTAGGTTCTGACTCCAGACCCCTCTAGGCAGAAACACTTATAAAGACTGGCTTATTGTAATGTAGATGCTGGCGGAGTAGGGAGAAGCGGAGCCCCCCCCTCCCCTCACCTCACATGACCACTCTCTGGATCAGTGTTACCCCAGCTGATCCTCGTTTGTAGCTGTTTGTCTTTCGGGGTTTGCAGCAATTTAAGACCTGAGCCCAGTTTGCCTCTGACTCTCCTGGCAATGTCAGAATAGCAATTTTCCTTCTTAATCATCATGTCCCCTGTGTGTGTATTTTGTTACAGCCAGCAACCACCCCCTCCTATCTCACTCCCTAAGCCTTACCTTTGGGTTCTCCCTAAAAAGATTCAAGATGCAAAGGATCTTTATCCTCAGCCCAGCCATATACATGCATACATCTGGGACAAAATATGGTCTCCCTGAACCCCACAGAGCTACATTCACACCGTTACTAAAACAATATACTACAACATACTAACATTCACACATTGACTATTCGATATACTTCACATCCTACATTTACACAGCAATTACATAATATGCTAAATACACTCACTGGCCACTTTATTAGGTATACGTATTCAGCTGCTAGTTGAAGCAAATATCTAATCAATCAATTATATGTCAGCAATGTATAAATCATGCAGATACAGTGGCCTGTACTACGAAGCGCGATTACTGGCTTATCGGGGTAACTTGTCGGATTTAAGGTAGTCTGGGCAAAATTTAAGTGAACGAATATGAAGTCCATTTAGACTGTGGTACCTTAAATCTGACAAGTTACCCCGATAAGCCAGTAACCTTGCTTCGTTGTACAGGCCACGGGTCAGGAATTTCAGTTCATGTTCATATAAAACACCAGAATGAGGAAGAAAGGAGGTTTAAGTGACTTTGAATGTGGTTGTTGGTGCAAGATGGACTGGTATGAGTATTTCAGAAACTGCTGATCTACTGGTATTTACACGTACAACCATCTCTAGGGTTTACAGAGAATGGGCTGAAAAAGAAAAAAATCATCCAGTGAGTGCCGGTTCTCTGAGCAAATATGCCTTGTGGATGGCAGAGGTCAGAGAAGAATGGTCAGACTGGTTCCAGCAGATAGAAAGTCAACAGTAACTCAAATAACTACTGGTTACAACCAAGGTATCCGGAAGAGCTTCTCAGAATGCAAAGCTTTGAAGCAGATGGGCTGCAGCAGTAGAAGACCACACTGAAGACCACACTGTAGACCACACTGAAGACCACACTGAAGACCTCACTGAGTGCCACTCCTGTCAGCAAAGAACAGGGAAGTAAAGCTATAGTGGATCCAAATTTGGACAATGGAAGATTGGAAAAACATTGTCTGGTCAGATGAGTCTCGGTGGTTGGGTCAGAACTTGCCGTTAACATCATGAAAGCAGGCATCCATCCTACCTTGAATCAACAATTCAGGCTGCTGATGCTGGTGTAATGGTGTGGGGGATATTTTGGGCCCCAAAGTACTGAATGATTAACATTTAAATGCCACAGCCTACCTGAGCATTGTTGCTGACCACGTACATCCCTTTATGGCAACAGTGTACCCAGCTTCTAATAGCTACTTCCAGCAGAATACTGTGCCATGTCACATGTCACAAAGCTCATATAATCTCAGACTGGTTTCTTGAGGATGCTGTACTCAGACGGCCTCTACAGTCATCAGATCTCAATCTAATACAGCACCTATGGGATGTGGTGGAACGGGAGATTCACCTGAAGGTGCAGCCAACTGTTTCTTTTAACAACTGTTTCTTTTCCACTGCCATCAGACTAAATACCATACCATACCATACTACTTCATACTGTAATTTTTTGCACATTTAGCTTTCTGCACATTATACTTAAAAGTATTTATTTTCTATTTTTTCTATTATATTGTACCTCAGCATTTTGTGTGGACAGCAAAGTAAGAATTTCATTGCACAGAGAAATGCACTTTTCTACTGTACATATGACAATAAACGCTTTGAATCTTGAATCTAAAAGTACAAACAGTGCAGTACAAATGTTATCAAGGTGATCATATTTATAATATTAAAACTCAGGTCTTTCTCAGCCATCCCTCGTGTCACATGGTTCTGTGCTTGATCTGACCCTGAATGCCCCTAACCCTGAATAGTATAGTATCATTATTCAACTGGAGTGTGTCTGGAGGACTAGGCAGCACTCAGGATTTTCAAACTGGAAACTGAGAGAGGTTTACAGAAGGGCAAGCCAAGAGAAAATCAGCATTGCTACTTTAATAGTTATGTCCCATATAATTTCTATACCAGGTCCCTACCGTTCATACAGTTCCTGGTTATGGAGTGGCACAAATTCCTCTCATTCTTGGCATTTGAGATAAAACTAGAATAGTTTGTTTTAGATCCATATTACATTTCTCTCTTGCTGTTTGTCCCAATTAATGCCCTCAATTCACTCAGACATTTTGGTAGAGACTAGTTATGAGCCAGAGTAGGTGTTTACTCCCAGCTATATTAATCACCACGTTTCATCTAAATGTGCTTTTAAGGGCACATTTATTGAAAAATGCTAGCAGTAGCAGAACGTGCTGAAGCTCCATCAGACCATGATGTCCTGCTAGCACAATTTCTCCCAGCCGTCTTACACATTGAACCAAAGTCACGCGTGAAGCAGGACATTCTGCACTGGTGTGTTCAGCCAGTCAAGCAATATCTGATGAAAGGTTTCTGGTATTTTACTCACAATTTGGATTATTCACCCGATTATTTTTAGCAGTGTTTTCTTTTTTGCTATATTAAACATTTTTATATGTAAAAATAGATTTAAATGGAATTGTGCAATGTTGAGAATTGTGTAGCACAGTGGCTTTGTGGCTCACGCCCGCAGGGTTGTGGGTTTGAACCCTGACTCCCCTCTTTGTGTGTGGAGTTTGCATGTTCTTTCACTGATGCATGGACTTCCTCCCATAGTCCAAAAATGTGGCAGCAGGTGAATTGGTGTCTTTAAATAGCTGATTGTGTATGCGCCCTGCGATGGACTGGCATCCTGTCTGGGATGTGTTCATGCCCAGTGCTCCCTGGGATGGGCTCCAGGCCCCCCATCACTCTGGATAAATGGATGGAAGTAGCTCTGTTGTTGTAGCTAAACATGCTAAATGCCTGATTCATCTCCAGGACGTCATGGTCCAATGCACCGTGTGCACGTTCTAACAGGGACGCCTCTGCATCCCGATCCGGTCCCTCAACCAGCTATGCTGAGCACAGAAGAATCCTTTATGGAAGAGTCATCTTATGATTTTTCCCCAGTAGCAGTAAAGGCAGAAACACCTGTGTTCATAACTTAGGTATGACCTTCAGGCTGAAGGCTGTAGCTGACAGGGAAGGATGCATGTGTGCGTGTTGTTCTGCGTTTGTGATATATGTAGGAAAGACAGCGATGGAAACAGCTGCAGCATTTCTACAGCAAACAGGCTTCTGACTGTAGCAATAGCTGCTCAGCCATAACAAGAGCACAGATGCTCTCGACCCAGCGATACATAATGAAACCTAATCCGCAGAATCTGCTTAACACATTCGGCTGCATTTATCCGCTGTAGGGCGGCCTGGGTGTATTTGGGACATGGCGTGTGAGCCGAGGCTGGCTAAGTCGCGTCACCATCTAGCACAAAGACAGACACATAGTTTCTGTTAGGGTCCGAGTGTAACACAATGGTGTCTCTCTGCTCACTCTCTCAGCCGACGGGCCAGTATGTCAAGCTGGATCCACCGCAGTCATGTTTGCTTGGAGATGAGAGATCAAAGTTGTTTTAGTGGGAGTAGACAGGGCTATGGATCCCTTGCATAATGTTAGCCCTCAGTCTGGAGGTCACGGGAGAGTAATTATTAACACAACATTAGCATCGGCCTGCTTCTGGGTAAGATGCCTTTCAAACACCGAAAGAAGCAACAGCACATTTTCCGGATGCTAATCTGAGAGCTGTCTTGAGTTACGAAGTTGACATTTTGGTCCTTGCCCCCAACCTGAATACTGGTGACTTGTGTTTCATCCCCTTCCTGGCATTTCTGTCTGTTTTTTAGTTCTGCTTGCTCCTCTCATTAGCGTAAAGGATTTCATCTTATCACTGTGTGCCTTTCACACCTGGTGTGTCGGAATTAGTGACACTAAGACAAGGCAGCAAAGAATTTGTTTCCCAGGTAAAAGTAGGTGAAAGGTCAGGTAAGAGTTGTAAAATTATAAATGAATTTTGCTTCAGTTTTCCATCCCACACCACTTGAATAAGTCCTTACCCACAATGTTTTATTGCTGGCAGTGGGAACCTGGCAACACTGTGTTGTTAAACACACAGAACTCTCCGGAAGCATTGTTCTGCCGTCTCAAGTAGGCCTGTCATCTGCCTATGCTGGAGACTTAAAGATGTGACCCATTTTACATTTTATATACTTGGCAGACACTTTAATTCAAAGGGACACACATTTTTTAGTGAGCAGGGGCAAACGGTCCCTGCAGCAATTGGGGGTTAAGAGTCTTGCTCAAGGGTCCAGGGAGTGGTTGTAGATGACATATTAACTCTATTCCCAGGCAGCTATGGCATAATTAGGGGACTTGCCACTGCAGTAAGTGCGGGAGCACAAGCCCCCAAGAGATGTCTGCCTGTGGGTTGGTTCAACTGCGTGCATGACATTTGCCAGTCACATGCTATGAATTATTTTTAAGAAAGTGGTATGAACAGGGAACATCTGTAGTCTGGATCTATACAAAAAGTTGCACTAAGCCGCTTGTTGATTATAGACACGCCCATCATAAACTGCTTAGCTAATATGTTGCTTTTCATATTACAGATAACAGTCACCGCACTGGCTAATCAGTCTCCCTAACAACAAAACAAAATAAATAATGCATAGTTATATACATTATAATCACACATATATGCCCTGCTAATGACATATTCTTATTTGCTCCCCTTATTTATGGAAAAATGTTGTGTGTGAGTGTGTGTACGTGTGTGTGAGTGGATTTGGTTTGTATTATATTGTGGGGACCAAATGTCCCCCAGAATGTAATGAAAACCATTTTTTTTTACATTGTGGGGACAATTTTCAGGTCCTCACAATGATCTGTCAAAAAAGTAAAAATGCCAAAAGTCTCATATTTTGTTTGGTTATTTATTATTAAGCTTAAGGTTGGGTGGGGGTTAAGGTCGTCATGTTGTGATTAGGGTTTTACCCATAGAAATGAATGGAGAGTCCCCACAAAGATATAATTACAAGCCTGTCTGTGTGTGAGTTTGTGTGTGTGTTCTAGGTTGAGTACTGAACCAAAGCAGGCTAATATATGAATTGGTAATATATACTGAAATTTATAATTATATTAATGCAATTCATGTAATGCGATTAATAGTTTTAAAAAAATATTTACAGAGACCTTCATGTAGAGAAGATGAAGCAGAAACAGGAGGTCTCATGTTCAGTACTTGCACTCCTGAATTTTGTGTATTTTCTAAGCAGGGGAGTCATTAATCCCGGGGTTTGGAGCCCAGGCGCCTTTCTGGCCACTTGGGTCCAGCAGCAAGGCAAGAGACACAGTCTCAGGGGAGGAGGTCCTATACAAGCCTGCACAAATAATCCCGCATTCTCAAGGGTGCCACGTTCATCACTGAAAAAGCAGCAGCCGTGATTATCCGGGTCTAACACAGCACCCTCCCAACTGAACCCCCCGTGTGCCTTTATGGTGGACTACTTGGACCGTGTTGTGTTTCCGCCCGGCCATGTCCCCCTGAAAGCCCGTGCCCAGGTACAGCCCAATCTTAGGGCTCCGCGCTCCTTCCTTGGACATTTCAGTGGAGCGTGAATGTCCAGGAAACCCTGCGAGATAGTCGGCAGATGTCTCCCGCTATGGTCCAGATGGAGGCTCTCCGAAATATTGCGAGGTGGATGCGGTAGGTGGGGCATGCACACTGCACTGAGGTATCCCGTATTTTGCGGAATGTCTTTTATCTCGCGGAGGAATTTCATTGCGGTTATATGTTCCTGGTATTCTGAAGAGAATAACAATAACAAAGAGATGCCAGTACTGGGTATGGGTGAGTACCGGGCCACTTTGAGCACTGCTTTGGATCAAGCTACACTCGCTATGTAAGATTTATGTTTGGTTCCGCTCACAGTACGTCTCGCGTCAGGCTTGTTTTTCATAATGTGATTTGTTATTTAATGATGTAGACCAGGCCTCAAACCCTGAAAACCTTTAGCAACAAGGTTAAGCTAAAGCTAAGCCCTTAGCCAAAGTTAGTTTCGATCATTACAACTCAAGTGTTAAACTGAGAGCAACGACAGCACTTAAACTTTTTATTTATTTTTATTATCTGAACGTCTGGTTGTCATTACACGGTGTGGGAGAAGATTCCTGCCATTCTAGTGGGAAGCGATGTTTTATGACGGAATGTGGTCTGGCAGTGATGGAGAAGAGGCGGTCACCACAGAGAGGCTGTGCCTGGCGAGGGAGGGAAGGCCAGCGCTCCAGCACGTTATTAGCTTGCATTGCAGAAGCTAATTTAAATGATGGCGCTCCCGCCCTCCTGTGAAACGCGGCCTTGGCCTGTGGCGGTGCTCCAGCGCCCGCAACCGTGACACCATGGAAACGCTGCCTGGTAACCATATCCTCTGGTGCTGAGGGAGGCCAGCGCCAGACCAACTCGTACAACGTACTATTTGTTACGGCACGAGGACCCTCCACAAACATGTGGAACATGAGCAGGAAGACACAAACAAATGACAACATACAGTATGCAACGACAAAACAAAATACATCATGTAATATCGGGGAAAACATCTGCAACCCCCCCCATGTCTTAGTGTTCTTAATTAAACGGTCAATTTAAAAAAATAGTTGTGGAAAGAGTTGATATTTAGTGTCCTTGGTGATAAATGTACACCAGATGGAACATGAACGTGACTTTAAGTGAACAATCGTTCAGAATGCAGGGCTTGGGTGCCTGTGTATGTTTAGTGACGTTCTCTCTAGCAAGTCCTCTGCCCAGCATTTTAAAGGCTACAGGGAAATTCTCTCCGAAGTAACACCTCTGTTGGCAGAGTCTAATTCCGAATTTCACATTTGTACTGTGCAGTTCCTGTCCCCTGTAAATGGGGGGGGTGGGGGATTTTCACTAATGGAAGAACAGAAATTCTTCACTGCGGGATGAGGGTAATCATTAAAAAAGGTCTTTAATTATTGGCAGTCTCCAGCAAATCCAATCACTAACACTATTCACAACTACGCGGATGTTGGTGGTCTAGTGGTTAGGATGCTTGCCTCTGAACTAAGAGGTCATGAGTTTGTGTTCCACCTTTGGCGCTAGCATCATTGGGTCCCTGAGCAAGACCCTTAACCCCACCTTGCTCCAGGGGGATTGTCCCTGAATTTAGAAAATGGAAGTTGCTCTGGATAAGAGCATCTGCTAAATGCTGTAAATGTACTGCCCAGAAATGAATATCAGAGCATCATCATTTTCCTTAAATCCTCTTCCTCTGCCACATTCTCTAAGATGCCCCCCTTTTGATCCCCTTCAGATTCCATCCAGCAGTATCTTGTGCAGTTCGTCATGAATGTCTTTGATTGATGTTATTGGACAAGTTTGATACGCTGACCTGGAGACATTGAATGGTCTTTATAGTTTCCATTAAACCTCATTGCTGTGAACAGTGAGGCGTGCTGCTCTGCAGAGACTCCTGTCGCCAGCTTGCATTAGCTCACGGCTTCAACACAAACGTGTCTATTAGTGTTGATTGGCTTCCCGTGTCTTTGCCGGCTCCTGTACAGTTGTTGGCCTATTGTTATGGTAATGATAGCAGACTAGAGGGAAAAAAATGATGGAAATTTACAAGTTCATTGAAACCTGTGAATCATAATATGGTATCTAAGCTAGTGATTTTTGATCAGTCATGACACACACCCCACCAAAGGTATTACTAAACGATCGGCGAGAAAGCAGACCTTGGTCAGGTTCAGCACAGGACAGACCTACATGTAATGCTGGCTTCCACAGGGCAACCTAGATCTGTGTTTCCGAATCCGGTCCTTGGGGACCACAGTCAGTCCATGTTTTTGCTCCCTCCCAGCTCCCTGCCAGAGAGTCCACATTTTTGCTCCTTACTGGGAACTGAGAGGGAGCAAAAACATGGACTGTCTGTGGGTCCCCAAGGACCGGATTGGGAGACACTGACCTAGAGAAATGTTTAGTGCTCACAGTGAGGCTGCTGTCAAATGAAACTTTCCAAGTCTGCTTTTATATGCATTGTATCATCCATCTATCCATCATCCAATTGGTTATCCCGGTCAGGCTGTCAGAGAAACCTGGAGCCTGTTCCAGGCAGCATAACACTCTAGGCTGGGCTACACCCTGGATGGAATGCCAGTCCTTCACAGGACATTTTTTGGACCAGCATGTGCAAAATCATAACAGGTGCAAACACATCGCCCTGAAAACGGGCTTTGCTCGAGAATCACAATACACACGGATACTATAATGATGCCTTGTTTGCACAGAACCCGAGAGACATTGTGCAGCTGAATCCTCCAGATAGGCCATTATGCAACAGCAACTGCTTCAGAGTTCAGTTACAGCACTGTGCAAAAGTCTTAGGCAGTCAAAAGAAAAGTTTAAAGCTATTTATCTGGGTAATAAGTGCACATTTGCTCAGAAGAAAAACACAAATGAACATTAGAACAGGAAAATTAAACACCTCAGCCATTCCATGTATTTATTACGTTTCACCACCAGCTCACTTAATTCATTTATTTAATTAGTTAACAAAAGTTGATATTCGATATTGATTAGCCATACGAGGTATGCTAGTGGTCAAGTAAAAATATACATGGGTGTATTGGATGCTTGCTGGGAAATACTGGGGTGAATTTCGCAGAGGTTTTGGAATGGCTAAGCTAGCACACTTTGACAGGCATAATAGCATAGTTATGCGCTAACATGAATCATTTAAACATAATTTTCTTTGGCTGCCTAAGACTTTTACAGAGTACTGTAATTTAATGAGCATGTATTATGGTATAATGACCCAGAAAGAACACACAGGCTGACTCTCAGACGAGCTTTGGATCATCTGTATATCACACTAAGTAATAAACATAAATAATAGACATGTTACTATTACTTGGTAAATGGTATTGGCTAATGAATCTCGGACACAGCCAGGTTTCTCACAATAGTGTTTTAAATGCATGGCGGGCCTCTGTAAAGAGCACTTATTGTTCACAGTATGCTGCCTAATGTGGAGACCAGCCTTCAAAGTGTGGGGACGAGATGACAGCCTCGGATTGGCCAAGTGCTTTAAAACACCTGCCGGATCTCCTCATCGTGGGGTCCGGTTTGGTTTAGAGACATGAAGGAGAATGCGAAAAAAGTGACCTGGCTGTCGGATGTGAGCATCAACGGTCTTCCGAGGGTGATGGAGCATAGCCTCGCTGTGGATACGCTCCAGGTCCCTTTTTGTGATGTCATCTGCCCTTTGCGGAGGCCATCCCAGGTGGCCAGCCTTACCCAAACACATAAACCACCCCATAATCTGGCCTCACCTCACCCCGGTCTGTGTGGCACACAGAAGACAATGTTTCAATAATTCATC
Organism: Mormyrops attenuatus; assembly: GCA_026777985.1. Classification (NCBI taxonomy): domain Eukaryota; kingdom Metazoa; phylum Chordata; class Actinopteri; order Osteoglossiformes; family Mormyridae; genus Mormyrops; species Mormyrops attenuatus. The sequence goes on from JAODKC010000043.1 coordinate 7,550,185, forward strand.
TCTCAGTCCCCTTAATTCCCAGAGCTTTTTGTTTGAGTGGCTGAGATCTTCTTTCATTAGAAATTGATTAATCGATGATGCTGTTGATGTAAGGGTCCTTGGTGGCACTGCCCTGGTTCCTGATGCCTAAACCGTCCAGAGAAGATGAGGCATTTACTTCTTTCCTTATTAGCCTTATCATGGTTTTGTGGGAACATCCACAGCACAACTGGAGGATCTGAAACCAAAGGCTTCATTTGGGGCCTGTTTTATCCTGTATTATTGTTTTTTTTTTTCTTTGTTAAATTAAATATTGCATATAGCAGACAATTCTAGCATTATGGATATGGGATTTAGACTCAAGAAGGAGCATGTACAAGCTTAGTGTCAATTTGCATATATTTTCATATGACCTCCTAGGTTGAATACAGCCATTTCCTCTATTCATATATTCATTTACATGTTAGAAATACACAGCATTACATCAGTATTATGATTGCGACATAAATCAGACCTTTGCATGGAATTGCTGTAATGTGGCTCACAGTTTAACTTATTAATATTTTACATGTATTTGCATGTAATATGTATTACCCTGACAGATGGATAGATGGATGGATGGATGGAGCCACCTTAGATACAAGAAGGACATTAATCCTGATTTTTAAGGCCTTTTTTAAGTTTATGACAGTAACTAGCAGTAGGTTATATGAGCTTGTTCAGCCAGACACACACACACACACACACACACAGCTTTCTCTGCGGCTCACCGTGCAGTCAGGCCAGCGTCAGCGCATTTGAGCAGCTCCCCCCCCTGCCTCACATTGTTTTACGGTACCTCCCTGTCCCCCCCCATTGTTCCTGTAATGATCTGCACACACCCACTGCTCAGGGAAGCGCCATGCTGTCGTGTTTCCTGTAACACGTCACGCTTCACGGCACGACTTGCCACTTATGGGAGACCGCGGTGTCGTGCTCGCGTACAACAGTGCGCAGCTCAGGGCTCTGCTGGTGTCCCTGGATAACTAACTGCCCATCTCCCTACCTCCCTGAACATAAAGTAAGTAGGTGAAAAAACAATCCATCCATCCATCCATACATCCATCCATCTTCTAACCACTTATCCTGATTAGGGTAGCAGGTAAAAGAATAATCTACTATTCCATTTTAAAGACACAAAATGTGAATATAACAGTATTTTTTGCACCGAGGTTCCCTTCTTACTGTTTTCTTTGCTGTGTGGGCAGCTGGCCCGTTAGTCCTGGCCTCTGTACTTAAACAAACCGACGTTCAGTGACTCTGAGGCATCTGTGACACCCCAACCCTCCCCTGGATGGGTCCTGTATGCTTTCTCCGGCTGTGACAGCTCGCCGTGGCCTAGTATCCCCCACCCCACCCACACACGTGTGGCTGGGGGATGCCTGCGGGTTTGGGCTCCTGCCACAGTCCATCGGCTGCAGGGGAACATTCACAGGCTTGGATCAGAGTGTGTGTGCAGACGCTTTCCTCGAGCTGAAGGCCAGGTTTAAGTGGATGGTGACTGTGTCTTACGGCAGCAGACAGCTGCAGTTCCGCGACAGGAAGAATTCAGTTTCCATGGCTACAGCACATCGCACCGGCAGGTAGTGCATCACGTCCAGGTATGTTACAGGTTGTGATGTTTTACTGTTACATACCTGGGACTTATGGGTAGAACTATTCACAGGACGTTTTATACAATCTCCTTCCTTAAGTGTGTGTCTGTGTCTAAACATGTGTATGAGTTTGTATTTTAGGTTGTGTGTGTGTATAGGATGTCTGATAAACCTCGGCAGATTGAGGCGTGTATTCAGGCAGTTAGAGGTGATGGGGACAGTGTCCTTGTTTTCATGGTGACTGTGTAAAAACGCTGCCTGAAATAAAATGTTAACGGAATTGGTGTTTCAGGCCTTTCAGCTGAGAATTCGGTGACAAGCTGCGTTATGAGAGAAGCGGCAGCAAGAACAGGGAAGCTGACATCAGGAAGCAGGCTGGCTTTAGCGCAGAACCGGGGTAAAGTTAATGTTGCACATTAGCCTCCGCCTGCTGCCCCAGCAGTGGGAACGCCAGCAGGAACACCCCGTCTGGCGTGGGGTGCGATCAGCACGCTCCAGTGAGTCCGACAGCAGCTCAGGGCTGACAGCAGCCTCCCGCTCCTTCCCGCTGTAACGGCCACAGTGTGAAACCACAGCAAAGGAAGGCCTTTCCCGGCTCGGTCATGGACTCTGCTGTGACTCCTGTGAACGGCAGCACTTCTGCTGCACCGTTCCCCTTCTTACGCTCCTTATCCCGCAAAGAGACCCACAAATCAATTTGATGGGCCGACCCTAACTCTTCATGAGCTTTCTGGCCAGTGAGCCAGGCTGATCCACGGGAAGAAGTGCAGAGTATTAATCCACTGTGCAGGAACGCCCCCCCCCCACCCAGAACCTGCATAGACTGGGATTTATCAGATGTGTGGACTGAAAGGGAAAACAGAATGACTGGGAAGTCTGTCTGGTAGATGAGGGATGCCTTGTGGATGGGCAAAATAAAAAAGGAAGGTTGGATGGATGGACTGATGAAAGGATGGGTGGATGGACGGATGGGGTTTCACACTCCATTGGCTGAGATGTGTGACTTTACCTTCAGGAAAGATAATAACACTAATGTGACAGGCTTGTAAATATATTCAGCGGAGGGTGAGAAAAGAAGGAAAACCCCAGCTGTTAGTCAGCACATCAAACAACATAATACTTAATGGAGTCCTGGTGGAAAAATTAATTTAAACATGTCAGATTAACAAGACAATGTAAATAATCAGTGTTGGTAATGCCAGCAGAATATACACATAATGGGAAATCATGTATTTCCCTAAACTCAGGGAAATAGCCTTTGACCTGGATGTAGTTTGCCTTATTTACTGTTGTGACTTCCCTTCCTTATTCTTTCCTGTTGTGACTTCCCTTTACTTATTGTTTCCTGTTGTGACTTACCCTTACTTATTGTTTCCTGTTGTGACTTACCCTTCCTTATTGTTTTCCATTGTGACTTCCCCTTACTTATAGTTTCCTGTTGTGACTTCCCCTTCCTTATTGTTGCCTGTTGTGACTTACACTTATTGTTTCCTGTTGTGACTTGCCCTTATTGTTTCCTGTTGTGACTTACCCTTCCTTATTGTTTTCCATTGTGACTTCCCCTTCCTTATTGTTTTCTGTTGTGACTTGCCCTTATTGTTTCCTGCTGTGACTTACCCTTCCTTATAGTTTCCTGTTGTGACTTACCCTTATTGTTTCCTGTTGTGACTTACCCTTCCTTATTGTTTCCTGTTGTGACTTACCCTTCCTTATTGTTTTCCATTGTGACTTCCCCTTACTTATAGTTTCCTGTTGTGACTTCCCCTTCCTTATTGTTTCCTGTTCTGACTTACTCTTATTGTTTCCCGTTGTGACTTACCCTTCCTTATTGTTTCCTTACTGCTCTAGTTAATTATGAGCCCCGTGTAAAGCCACTCACGGTGATGTCAGCTGTTTAACGTGGACGATCAGAGATCAGAGGCAGATGCTGCCTGACCAGCCTGCTCTGCTGCAGGAGCTTGTAGGTATCAGCACCGGATCAGTCACAACCTCCTTCAGTGAGTCTCACTGTCTTCACCGTGAGCCAGAGAACCACAGGGGACCTTGGGTAGAACTATCAAAGGTGTAAAAGGTAACAATCATGAATACAATGCAGAACACTGCTTTTAATAAATTAATAAATGCTATTGTGGCAAATGCCTCCCACCTCTGCAAGCAGGATTCAAGTCTCCACCACAGCTCCTTGTGTGTGGAGTTTGCATCTTCTCCCCGTGTTGTTGTGAGGTTTTCCCTCTCAGTCCAAAAACGAGTTACCAAAAGTACGAGCTCCGTTCCAGATTAGGATCAGTAACCACAGAATTATACTGGCAGGATCTTTTGCAGGTACACTTGGATAGACAGAGGAAGTCGTACTTCTATGGTCTGTCTCTCCACCTACTGTGTGGTACCTCCATATCCTCTGAGAGACAGCCTGAGCTGAAATGACTTTGAACGCATGTCCTCCTATGCATTCATGTGCACAAAATGCCGAAACCCAAAATTCCCGCCAGCTGAAATGCACCTTCAGATCTGTACAAGGTCGTCAACCTTTGTTTCCCTCTGTAGGGTTGCTGTCCAAAAACCATGGCAACAGGCGTGACAGACCTGAAGCCCCCATCTTTGTTGGAGGCAGATGGGAGTCGCTGTTCATCTGGACCGGAGCTCCTCAGAATCACAAGAATAGCATTTTGCCAGTACATGATGTTTTGGACAAATCAGTCACTGACAACTACAAATATTCAGCAGGGCTTCAGACACGTCATCTTACCTTGGAATTAACTTTCAGTTCAAATCAATTTGCATTCCAGTAAAAGTCCATCAGTAGTGGCCTGAAAGTACAAGAAATGCATATCTTCTACATCTTATTGAAGTAAAACAAAATATACAATGAATATCCATTTTGAAGACCTTCTAAAAACAAATGAATTAGAATTTAAGCAAAGCTGAATAAATGAAATGCATTTTCGATCATTGATAAAAAAGAAAAATGAAATATTTCGTATTTTTTTAGAGACAGGGATTTTAGCTGGGGTGTAAATGTTGCCTTTATTATCTGTTACATCTGTTTCAAATAGGTTTCCAAACACAAGGTTCGCATATATACCGGATATATTAGAATGCTGCTTGGGGAAAGTATCACAGCCTTCCTTAGAGGAACACTGGAAGGGCGACCCGGCCATCTGCTTGGGGTAAGCTGCCCACTGTTTGCACACCATAATCAGGGAAAGGCCGCGGTGATGAGGTGGCAGAAAGACTCCGACTGGGAGGAAGGAAGAGGCAGGAGGAAGGAAGAGGTGTGCAGGCTCGTTATGCAAAGGCAGCAGATCAAACCCATCTTTATCACATTTGGTTTTATGACGTTGGGGTATGTGTGTAAAATCCCCTCTCAGACTCAGGCTTTCAGACTTGTGGGAAGACTGAACCTACAATCTATGCTTTGGCCCCAAAACACCCCTAAGAAACAGAAAGTAAAAGCATCTTTGCCACTGGCTGCCATATTGAAGAATTGAGGGAAATTGTAGACCGGCAAGTCCTCTGTACCATATGCTATACGACTCCAAACATAAGACACATATTGTACGTAGAATGAATTACTGTAATTCAGAAATTTTGCTTCAATATGCGAAGGTGCTTGTTTTTGCATTTACAAAAGACTGCTTGTACAAAAGTTACTTCAACTTATTTGTTGACTCCTCCAGGTGTCTTAAGTGGGAGATCAGTTACATAAGCCCTTTCAGAATGCAGTTTCAGAATTGACAGCCGTAAGGTTAAGATACAGCAGCAATACAGTTGGGAGTTTAATATCAAGCCTCCGAACTCTTTCCCAACGTTATGCAAAGCAGCTGACTTAGCTGACAAGGCTCTCGCTTTAGTTTAAAAATGAGCTGGGGAAAATGCAGCTGCCCTGCTGGGCCATATAAGGATGTGTGGGTTGTGCTCTGCACTGGCTACTCGCCCTGACAGGGAGTCTGTGGAACTTCAGCCTGCCGCCCAGAGCCTGGGATTCGCCCGGATATGGGCCGCAGTCCCACCACGGCGGGGAAATAGGGCCGGGCTGTCTGAGTACAGTGCTGAACCTGGTTAGCGTTTCGGAGCTGTCCCGTTAGTCAGGGAAAACACACCGTACCTATACAGTGAGTATTCTAAGTTAGGGGTGGAGAACCTGTTCCATGGAGGGCCAGCCTCTCAATCAGCAAATAATAAAACAGTGGTTCTCAACTCCAGTCCTGGGGACCCACTGTAATTGGCTGATTGAGAGGCCTTCCCAAAAATCAGCACCCATACCAGCCTTCCCAGGTTCCACACCCCTGCTCTAAAGGAAATACAAATACTATATATTTATACATACATATAAGATGAATACTAAAGGAAATAAATTACTACAGTAACATCGGTGGTTTTGCCGAATGACATTTGTACGGTCCTTTGAACATGACTTACTTTATTGGGGGCTTGACACCCGGCAACTTTGCACTGCATTCATCAGCACTGAGGGAAAGCCCTTCTGTGTGAAACATAGTAATGATCACAAATGAAATATGTTTACCAAGATGATATACCAATATATATTCTATATAATCAATGGCGTGGAGGAGAGTTTGATATAGGTGTGACAGAGATTAACTGAGTATGATATGAAACATATATATACTCATGTACTCATATAAAACATACAGTACAATCGACAATTAGGGATAAATAATATAAACAGCACCATGTTCAATGAACCTGAAACCCACCCCGTTAAAACGTCTGTGGCTGTGTGATATAGTTTTACCAGACACGGTGGTCACGGTGTTTGTTCAAGGTGGGTGCCTACTAAACGTGCCCCTACGCGGGGGGCAGCAAGAGCAGCAGCGAGCTGATGACACAGGGCACGGGTTCAGCCCCGACTGGTGCTTTCTGTCAGGGCAAACATGAGAGGGGATGAGCCTGGAAGAAGCTAACTAGCGCCCCCTTATGTGAGAACTCTAGAGAGATGGATTTCTTCTGTAGGTCCGGTATATATAAAAATTTTCATCTGCTTAGACGACTTTGAAAGTGTTGATCTGCCAAATAAAAAAGCCCAAACGAACACAAAAAAAAACAAAAACAACAGCTCAAAACCTATTTAATTGGGGTATGAAAAAATGTATAAAATGACGCAAGCCAAGACTTTGTCCTTAGGTGGGTTTATGCAGGTCAGATCAAAGAGGACAGGAAGGCAGCTCATCTGGCTGGGCCGTCCCGCTGCCGACGGGGGTCGGGGCTGCAGATGCTCGAACTGGGCTTTGCTCCTCGCGCTGGGTGGCGGACGATGCCTCGCCATGCTGGGGGGGGGGGGGCAGCATCTGGCAGGTCGGCCCCCTGTGGACGCTGCCCCCTCCCATCACCGGGCTGGCTGCAAGGTCACTCCCTCTCTGCGGCTGCCTCGCCCGCTGCCCGGCTGTGGCACGTGGAGCGGAGAGCGTGACATGGGGTACCGTTAGCCGAGATTACTACGCCACCCAAAATTATCCTCTCCATAATGCCAGGCTTTTTGGGTTTTTGATTCTGACGGGACGGCCTACTGTAAAGCATTTCACTGGAAATGGGCTGCTTCATGGAATTGCTTTAAATTGGAAAATGTGATTTATTAATGTGTCACTGATAGAAAGAGTTGACTTTGGCCATTGGCCAGCAAAAGAAAGAATTAAAGTGGAGGTAATCAGGAGCGAAACTGTTCTCCCAACATTTACAAGAATCCAACATCCGTGATGGAAGTTAAGCCACGGTTGGATCCATGTGGCAAGCGAGATGGGGTGGTATCTTATGAGGGGCAAGCTACAGGTGCCACATCTGACCCCTCCCCTTGGCTGAGGAGTTTAACAGTCACCAGCCTCCCCTCTGGTCAACGAGGTCTACTGAAAGCGGTAATTTTCTGCAGATGTTTTTCATGTGGGAAGATGAAATCGGTTGAATCATTGTCAATGTGTATTTGTTTTTCGATTCATTTTTCATCTCAATTACTATTCCCGAAAAGACCCTGCGGCAGGGAAAAGAAAACGGGAGAATTCTGAGCTCCAAACAAAACTTCCTATTCATCTGCGTATCGCTCTTTGACAGCTCCCGCCACCACCGTGACAAACAACACATCACCAGATACCGCCGGCGTTTCATAACTTGTCAACGGTTTCAGACATTTCTGCTGTTACCAGAAAGGGAATCGGCAACAATGTCGAAAAAGAGGCCACCTGACTTGCCCAGTATGGGAGGTAATTTCTGCAAGAAATAAAATGAAAATGATAAAATGAAAATACAATCTCCACTTTGCCATTTAGTTTTCAAAGTCTAGGCGCAAAAATCCTGCAAAAATGAAAATTAAAATGAAATAGCACCATTTGCATTTTAATTTTTCACTCATGTACGAGTCAGATGTAAAAAAAATAAAATTAAATAACCTTTTTGTCTTTTCATTTTCCAATTTGACTTTTCATTTCCTACTTTGCTTTTTCATTTTCAAGTTCACAGCATGCAAATATATGTTAATTGGAGTGATCAGTGGGCGGAGCCATGGATCACAGCTGCGTTTTCTCTGTGCGTTTACGGATTCTGTTGTCCTTGTGTTCCTGGTGCACGGTCGCCCATGTCACCCGAATTAATGGCAAAGACACACGTGGCGTAACTTAGCTACTCATTTGCAGCTTCCGATTCATTTAGCTTCTTATTGGTAGCGTCGTTCACGGATTAAGTTATTCCCAGGTTCCCCAGAGGGGAGTGTCCGCAGCGGCACATGCTACACAGTCTATATTTAAGTCATTTTGAAAATACTAAATAAAATATGAATAGAATTTTTAAGCAGTAGCACATAAATTTATGCAGGTATGCCACTGCAAGGAAACACTGAAATTCAAATGGGCCAGACTGCCATGTTTCCAGCGAGGTAGCCTATAACACCTATCTAGCCCATGCTAATTTCCGTGTCCTTACAGTGGCGTACGTGCCTGATGTGTGCTATGCATTTCATATTTGCCCTACCCAAGATGAATATGTCCTCCACATTCCATTCGGAAATGTGGCTCATTCAAATCAATGTGTACACTTGCTTAAGGTGTCATGCAACCAGTTTAATGTCATGAAAGAAATATCACAGTATGCCTGGGTAATTCTACAAGTTTCATTGCAGAGAGACTTGTGAAATTCTTATATGAATTCACCTGATAAATTCACATGCTACAGCTTAAGCTGTTTATTCATGTGCTGTTTTGTATTTCCAAGATGTCATATGTAAAAACTACAGCATGTGCCACGCAAACCTTCCCTTCTAGTAAAGCTGTGAATAAGAAGCCACATGAATTGGAAGCTGCAGTAAAGTAGCTAAGTTAAGTGACTTTGCCATTAGTTTGGGCGACACGGGTCACCATGTATAAGAACATAAGAACAAAGACCATAAGAAATTTACAAACGAGAGGAGGCCATTCGGCCCATCAAGCTCGTTTGGGGAGAACTTAACTAATAGCTCAGA
>JAODKC010000043.1:7570549-7589688 GCA_026777985.1 Mormyrops attenuatus
ATCACCACCACCCCCCGACCCCGAACCCTGTGAAATCACACAGCAGTCAACTTCTGTTTCTCCTTACTGAACAACAGCCCCTCCACCTCTGCAAGGATCTGCAAGGTAGGTGTTGCAACCAGAGATGAAAAATCACATTAATTAAAAACTCAGTCTCACCCATAAAAAAAACCCCAGAAAGATTATCTCCAAGTTCATACAGTCCTCACATAACCAGGAATAAACAATTTTCGTTTATTATTTCTCTCCTTGGCAAAGCCACCAGATTTGAAGAACAAGCTACTACTGGCTTTACTTCACTTCCTGGTGTGACGGGGTTCAAGGGGTAATTCCCCCAGTGAGAGGTACAAACCGCAGGAGGAACGGCCCGCCTCCTCCATCACCCCCAGACCCACAAATCCCCTCCTGCCCCAAACAGAAAACTGAATTTATTTTTTCCCTCACTTTGCTGATACTTTTATTGTGCCTTCAGAAAGTTTCCAGAACCCTCCCTTACAAACTTCGTTGTGTTGACTCATTTCAAAATAGATCAAACTGATACCTTTTTGCCATCGATTGACACACAATACCCAAAAACAACTAAATGACAACACATTAACTAAGACGTTTGGCAAATCTATTAAAAAATAAAGAATTGAAATCTCTCATTCACACTATAATAACGTAAAAAGATTGATGAAGGCACTGTGCCCAAAGCATCTTTTGGTCAATTTTTGCCATTTCTACAAAGTTTAAGCACTTGATATAAATTCAAAATAGCTAGTATCCTCAAGAGCAGGGTTTCTAGCTACTGAAAAGATCAGGGGCCAAGTTTACCTGGGTCTGGACTTTCTTCCTTCAGTCTTCCTTCTTTTTTGAAGGAAGACTGGCATCGGTGCTAAAATACTTGGGGCTATAGCCCCGTGTGATTGGCCCTAATGACACCTATGGTCAAGGGTACAACCATAGTGACCTTAATGGGATCTGAACCAACACACTACATGCTGTCTGTTCAGACCATAATTCAAAGAAGAACGCCAGTGTGAGTAAGGCATGTAGCCAGATGGAGAAGGAAGACAAGAGAGGAAAGAATTGTAGCAGAAACCTCAGGATCTATCCCATAGCCCCAGTTGGACCAGTATCAAAACTACGACTCTACTGGGGAGGGACACCAGCTGTTCTTGGCTTTGTTAATTGCATCCCCATGAACCCATGCTGGCTAGAAAATCAAATCAACAAAACAATCATCAGGTCCTTGAGCCTTTAAAGCTTTTGTGTTCAGCGATGTCTGGCGCTGCGGTCATTCGAACAAAATGCAAGCAGATGCAGACATCTCAGCGTGTTAAACATGCCCAGGGGCGAAACCTACCAGCTGTCAGAACCTTTGAGAAGTACCCGTTTCAAAGCAGCTGTCTGGGTTGGTGGGCTATGGAGAAGGCAACTCTGTAATGTTTAAATTATATACTGATTTATACAGAAGTTTGCCCAGGACCATGTATAGCCCATAGCCATGCGTGTCTATGCCATTCCTTACAGAGACGGAAAAAAAAAACTTCAGAAACTCTAATAGCAAATTATCCATGAATCTTCTATACCCACTTGTACTATTTAGGGTTGTGGGGGGTCCAGAGCCTATCCTGGAAGCTATGGGCACAAGGCAGAGAACAACCCAGGATGGGGCGCCATTGCACCCAGACACACTACACAAAATCACACTTATGGACAATTTGGTAACTCCAATTCACCTCAGCATGTTTTTGGACTGTGGGGGGAAACTGGAGTACCTGGAGGAAACCCCCATTACGACATGGGGAGAACATGCAAACTCCACGCATGTAGAGCTGGGTGGAGTCTCACACCACAGTCAGAGATGTGTAAGGCAATAGTGCTAAACAAAACAAAGCATCATAATCATCATTATTAGTTTATTTCTCAACATGAAATATACTATACTATAATCGTTTCAATGAAGTGCTTCTTTGTTCTATGTGTTAGTCTCAAAATCACAAATGAAGTTGTCTTACTAATTTATAAAAAACGATAATAAACTGGAGTACATATTCCAGGTTATACGGGACAGACATTGTCCTTAAAATTCACAACTGTTGCCATCAAAAATACAGCCATCAACATACAAAGCTTGTTTTCTTTTGGTGGATTGAAAGAACTGATTTATGGTGTGCAGCCAACGGTAGTTCAATGACTACATGTCGATTTCCAGAACAGAACGAACATCTGTCAGGATAAACAAAACAAACACACTAAAAACAATTCATGAAAGTGAACAGAAGAAGCGCTTGGGGACCGAAAAGTTTTAGTGTAGCGCGGGTGCGGGGGCGTTTCCTCCCTGCTGGCACGCCGCTCGCATGAATCCGCAGTCTGCTGAACAAGTCGCCTGTGGCTTCCAGCCGCAATACAGCGAGCAAGGGCACCTGCTAACAGCAGCGGGCAAGACCGGAGATAAGCTATATGTAATGTAAATGCGCATTTGAAACTTAGATAACCGTCAGCGGCCAATCAAGGATGACTTAACGCGTTTTCATTCAAATCCTTCATGGACATGTATGATGACGATTATTAATCGGGGAATAAGATCGTTTTTCAACACGCTTTAACCCTACAGCCATTGCGCTCTCAAAGGAAAACTGTTCTAGTTAATAGAAAGTAAGTTAGGATTAAAAAAAAGTGTCCACTCATCAGCTATTAACAATGTCACAGCACCCCCTTCAGGTAACTCCAGAAAACTCATTCCTGGAAGCGCTAGTTTCAGTCGCGCTCAGATTCGCCTTGTCTGTGGCTGGATAGTATTTAATAACTGTATGGGAGTATTCCTAATAGTAAAAAAACTTCTCACAGGAAGGTTTACTTTGGAGAGCTAATGGATGAGTACACAGCAATGGAGGAATAAGAATGTATAGGAGGTATTTTTTAAAAAATGAAAAAAGCTAGAGTAGTATTTATCTTATGTTTAGTATACACTGATTCTGTTGAGAACCATTGATCTTACTCCATTTAGCTGACCAAGGGAGCCGGAAACCTATCGCAGTTGTCATAAGGGAGAATGTTGGGGTACACTCCAGAAGGGATGCCAGTCCATCGCAGAGCACACACACACTGGGTATTGTAGAAAGGCCAATTAGTCTAAATAAATGCTTTTTGACTGTGGAGGAAAACCAGCACAGCCAGAGGGAGAATGTGCAAACTCTACACACAAACAGCAAAGTCTGGAGTCAGACGCCATACCCTGGGGGTGTGAGGTCATGGAGTCGCCACATCACCCGTGTCGAGGGAGTGCTGATCTCTCTTGCCAGAAACCTCCCGCCTGGGACAATTCCACTAATGTCTACAGAATATTCTTAGGTTGCCATGGAGAGAGAGTTTCTGTTTACCCAACAAAGGCTCCCTTGCTACCTTCAACTCCATCCCCGTCTTTTCTACAGATAGGGAGAAGCTTCATCCGGAGGTTTCTGTAGATTTCTGTAGAGAAAGGCTGGTGTGTGTTAATTGCACGGGATCCTTGGGAAATGGAAGCAGACAGAGGTGCTGTGAGGGGCGCATCATGAAGCAGGCGGTAGACACCCTCTCTCCTACTTCCCTTCCAGAGAAAGATACAAACATGGACTCTCATCCCAGAGGTACATTGCATATTAAAATTTATATTTTAGACATGACATCTGGCTGAGTGGGGAGCATTGTTGTCTCACATCTCCAGTGTTGGGATAATAAATCCCACCTCTGCTCTGTGAAAGTATGGAATTTGCATGCTCTCCTGTGGGCTCCATCCCGCAGCCCAAAGACATGGTGTTTCCAAATTGGCCACATACCATTGGCTGTGTGCCGTGTGACGGACTGGCCTCCTGTCTAGGGTGTACCCAGTACTGGGCTGGCCCACCTGTCCAAGATAAGCAGCAGGAAAATGAAAGGCTGGAGACATCAGACCAAATCTATCATTATAGTCAAGTTGCATTGATATTTTGTTGGTGGCAGTCTTGTCCACATGACATGGGGTGGACGGTTTGTTACCTGCAGGATGATGGCTGAAAATAATACAATAAAATAATATAACTTGATGATTCATGCCCTTGGAAAGATCATCCCCTCCAGCTGTTCCCATGACAACATTACACACCAGACCGTCTTACGGTGAGATATGCAGAAGCTCTCACATGTGATGTGTTTGGTCCAATCTGTTCTTTCTGTATTTTTAATAAACCAGCTGAGATGAGTCATCCGGCCCCCCTCTTAGTCCTTGGGGACCTGTCATCGAATTTAAAGATGACAAAAATGTCAACACCATGCAGAGCATCCCTTAACGTACCCTTTAAAGTAGGATGATGCAAGAAATTCCAAGTACAGGTGAAAAAAATGTATCAAAATCCTGGGCTGTCCTCTGGTGGGTGCGTGAGAGGCATCTCAGCGGCGCCGGCGGGAGGCTGCGGCTCTCGATGCGGCTCAGCTGAAACAGCAGTTCACACGGTGCGTATAACCAGCCTGCCAGTGCTCCTCTGACACTCCCCGGGATTTGCCAAGGGAATAGCGAAGGTCCGTACAATCAGCAATTAAGTGGATGCACAGGGGCTGAGTTGTCAAGGCAACACATTGCAGCTGGGGCTGGAATAACAGTAATGGGTACCTCACCGTGGGATGGGACTGAACCAAGGCAGCAGGGCCCACGGCAGAAAGCCAAGTTTAGATATAGCTAAGTATACTACCCAGAATACAAGACAAAATCAATAATACAGAAGGGGTAAGATGCACTCCACATCTTACTGGATCAAACCTATTCATTACCCATGATGCAACCAAACATGTGGTATTGTGAGCATTCTAATAACATGGTGCTTTGGGGTGGAAGCCTGCCATTGTCCACATGGACTCGTGTGTGACACTTTTACTTTGCTGATTTACTTCCACCCAGTGTAAGTGAGTGGGTGCATCTACTCTCTGGAGTACCCGGAGAGATGACAGGCCACACACAGCCCTGGGCAGATACCTCCAGAGCTCATGAATTCGCAATAAAATCCAGTCAGACTCAGGGACACTCAAACCTTCAAAACAAGCAAGAAGGGGACTATTTTCTTTCTTTCACGAAACATTCACACACCATGTGTAAATAACCCAATAAAACTGTGAAAGGTTTACGGAAGCAAGAATGTAATTTCAGTAGTATTTGACATTATTAAAACTACCACAAGAAGTTACTCCATGTTCCGAAGGGATGCTTTGGTTTGGTACCTTTAACACAGCAAATGTGCTCAGATGTAAACAATTCCCTACAGAACCAGAACCACATGTGCTCAGCCTATGTGTGGTATAACCTGACAGTCTCAGCCTAATTAGCAACAGAGCCAAACCAGTGAGCCACACAGAGCCCTTCCAGCAGAGCCAAACATGACAAGGGGACCTGTGACTATCCACAGAGAGACTGACACATGGAGCATCCCAGCAGGACTCTCTGCAGGCGTACAGGTGGGAGCTGCAGCCTGAATACACGATTACACAACCGGCTCACCCTTACTGGCTCATCTGGTAGACGGGAATGTGTCTGTGCCGGCCAGCTGTCAGTGAAGCAATGCCTTATGGGTAGGACGCCCAGACTGCACAGAATGTACTCTAGCCAGCACAGTTAATATCGATTTTGATGCTAATAAATAACAATTTTGTAATTACCATTCAAAATATATTATGTAAACGACAAATCTATGACAAAAAGATGAAGACCAATTTAATTACTGCAGTAGAAGCAGGGCCGGCTACAGCTATACGCAGAATATGCAGTTGCCTAGGGCCCAAAAAAGCTTGTGGGACATTTAGGCCTTGTTCACACGGACGTCTGTAAGGCGTTTTTCTGGCGCTCGTGGCGCCAGGTGAACGCCGACTGAACGCCGACCGTTTTTCTGCGCATTGGAGCAAATCAAAGCGTCCACACGGGCGTTCAGCCGGCTACGCGTTTAGGTCGCGTCAAATAAACGCTGCACGCAACGTTTTCTTGGCGTCAAAATCCCGACGAATGCGAGGAAAACGACGCTATTGCGTTTACATGGCGTTCGGTTGGCATTCTGGAGGACTGAATATGTCCCATGATTGTGTACGGCAACTGCGAGAAATCACATTTTACGGAAAATGTCAGACATTGATCCAGCCCAGCTCGTGCAAGAAGTGGAGCCATGACAAGAAATTAAAAAAATATTTTGTTCAATATACTGGGACCGCATGCGTATAGCGTGCTGTAGCGATGTGAATTTGTTGAAAAAAAAATACCGGGGTATTTATATAAAAAAAGGAGTTAATAAATTTCTCACAAAACTGTCTAGAAGTGATTTAAACAGCAATGATGAAAATGATTATGATCGTCTTGGAGAACACACGCAACACTACTGCAGCAGAGGTAAACTTTAAACCAGGTACTGTAAGTCAACTTAAAGTTTTTAGTTTGCATGTCTTCAAAAAGCACAAAAAACATCCCTTTGATCTGACGTTGCGCAGTAAGATGGTGAACCCAGTAGCGGCGGCGATGTTTGTTCCTCTCCTGCCTACGGCGTCGTATCAGGAGGGTTTTTAAAACAAGACTGTCAAATGTAAGTTTTAAGAAAGAATAGGGATCCATGTTTTCAATGCAGAACTATAAACCAAGATGACCCACGTGTAAACACTCTGGACAGAGTAATTACTGCCCCCACAGGTAAATACACGAAACTACAGACTTGGCGTCGGGCTGGTGTTAAACAGCGTCAAGCGAACACCAGTGAAACGCCAAACGAACGCAGCTACAAAACGCAGGAAAAACACGTATGGCGTTCAGAGGGCGTTCATTTCGAACGTCCGTGTGGACGAGGCCTTACACAAAACTGTTCTGAGGGTAGAACGAAAAATAATTGATTCAGAGAGATAACCAATCAGATTGCACAGGAAGTGGGCCCAACGAGAGCAGGCAGGACCAAGACATCTGACTGGTTGGTCCCACCTCCTTTAGTTGTTTGACCCTACCTCCTGTGCAATTTGATTGGTTCTCTCTGAACCAATCATTTTTTGTTCTGCCCTCAGAACATCGGTTTTTTTTTTTTTTTTTTTTTTTAAGTAAAACTCCCTTCAGTCCCCAGAACCCTAAGAACAAGAAATGGTAACACTTGGATTTCAGAAAAATGAAGCCTAAAATTCTACATGTATAATAAAGAACATTTATAATTCGGATGTTGCCTCAGAATTAAGTAGTCCAAACTGCTATAAACACCGGCTGAGCCAGGAAATGGTTAAAGGAAAAATGACCTGTGGATCTATAGCTGTAATTCAGGACACGTGAGGTATGTATGGGGCTTTCTTTCTGCTCATGCGTCTTGCTAACTGTGTAGTATCTTTAACACAGGATAAACATGCACTTAAATTTTTATTGTTGGGCTGGAGGTTCTACGAAGTTGTGGATGTCTCTCTTCTGTGGGAGAGGTCTTCTGCTGGCAAACATGCACAGCAGTCCTCAGATGCACAGGTTCACATGCTGACAGTGTGTTACAGAATTTAAAAGTAGAAACCATAAACACAGGTCTGTAACATGAAACAGAAGCAGGGTGTGAAGGCAAAACCTACATCAGCAGAGATATAACATGACAGAAAAAAATAAAAACCCAAAGCAAAGGGACGAGTACTGCTTTAATAAAAATTAAATATGGAGTGATTCGGCAAAACAGTTCTGCTGGCATACAATGACCTTTTCTTACATCTAAATGAGCAGTATTACAGGATCTGTACATAATGACAATGACAGAGTCCATGGTGGTGAACCGGATGGCTTAAGTATCACAGCATAACAATGGCTGCGCGCTCATCAGTCCCAGCTGCTCCCCCCCACCCCACAGGTCCACAGAGCCCAGCCAAATCTCAGGACGACCACAAGAGCATCATCCTAGTGTTACCATGGGAACCTTGCAGGATCGCCCATCCAAAGCATGAGTAGAACGTGGTACGTCTCAACATGACACAGATACAGTAGAATTCGTTTTTTTTTTTTTTTTTTTGGGGGGGAGAAGGATGTGTGGGTAGCACTCCTACCTCGCTTCTCTAGGGCTGGGGGTTGAATTTCCCTCTGCCCTGTGTGTGTGTGTGTGTGTGTGTGCGCGCGCGTGTGTGTGTGTGTACATGCATATATTACATTGTGGGGAAATGTCCCCATTTTTGGGTCCCCACAAGAGGAAACTCAACCTTATAAAAATCTGTGACTGCAATTAAAAAACCAAAAATGCCAGACAACTTGTATTTTGTTTGGTTACTTGTGGTTAAGCTTAGGGCTGGGTAGCAGATATGGTTGTCATTGATGGGATTAGGGTTTTGTCCATAGAAATGAATAGAGAGTCCCCATAAAGATATGAGTACAGATCTGTGTGTGTGTGTGTGTGTGTGTGTGTGTGTGTGTCCGCACACATGTGCACAGTTAGGCATCAAACTGTTAAAAGTATATGATTGTGTTTGTGTGCCCAATGGACTGGCATCCTGATATGCAAGATATGCAATATCTTATCTTATTACATATATGCAAGATATGTAAGATATGCAACCTTGGGTCAACCTTAATTAAGTTCACATGTGCCCTGCAGAATGCTTTGCAGATTTACTAAAAAAACAAACAAAAAAAAGGGTGTGGTAAAACAGTTACAACTACACATTTCTCTCCAGGCTACAGGTGTGAAGAGACATCAACATGTGCATATAGCTGCAGAACATGCTCAAAAACGGTGCATTAAAAACGAAAGAAAAAAAAAAACAATCAAATATTCCAAAATATACTTAACATGTCAGGAGCATCATTGGGCACTTATTCAGTCCTAATTTGACCTTAATAAAAACACCACATAAAACATAGGTAATTGCCACATACTTATTTGCTACACCCATGTCGACTGGTTGAAAAATATATATATGTTCTAACTGCTACAGCTCAGCTGATTGGACGAAAGTAAAATCTGGCTGCCGTGTATCAGGTGCTATGTGTGGTGGTGCCCCTCCCGCCTCCAGGATCGACGGAGCTGATGGATGCAGTTATGTATGTGCATCACAGCTTGTGACGGGCAGCTGCATGGCAAGTTTACCCTGAGCGAGCGGAGGAGAACCACTCGCCTCTCCCTGAATTTGTTGACCTCGTGTTTCACGGCACGAAAGAAGCCGACATCACATTTCTTGTCAAACTGTGAAACCAGTACAACTGTCTATGATGTTAAATTACCAAATAAGTATTACTTCAGTGTGTCCATTTATAAAACCCCATAATCATAGCAAGTAAACCTGAGGGGTGTACTACAAAGCGGGTTTAGCAGATTTAAGTGCGGCTTTCAGTTTAAAAGAGGTGTAAGTTTTGCCCTTTCGGCAAAAACATATACACAAACCGCCTTTTCTGCAAAAAAAATAAAACATAGCCTAACAAGAGCTGTTCTTTCATGAAATAGTAGGGATGGCCGATACTACTGAATGTCTTTTCAGTCAGATATCAAGTTGTACCAAGGTTCATCCCAATGCTGATATTTAGCAGATTAAATTTACCAAGGTAGGGGTGCTAACGAAAAAAAATTGCCGAGCAGGGGAAGGGGGGTATTAGGTACCTATGAAACAGTGCCAATGCCGACACCACCCCTTTTGTGTGAATGCGCACACACCCCGATTAAGAAACTTAGAGTCAACTGACCAAGTCGATAAGCACCATCATAGTACCATTTAAAGCAGACTATAACAGTCAGGATTAGTTAACCTGGCTATGTTGAGTAAACTCTGGGCATGTAAAACTTGCTTTGTAGTACACCCTACAGCAACAGAAAGATTGAATATTGACCAAAATTAGTCTGTATATGATATAAACAACAGAGTATCTTTAAGGGCGACCAGACTCTACCACTTTAGGAAACGATTTTACCTAAACTTCTAGAAAAAGTGCTTTCAAAGGTGAAAATACTCATCTGAATTTATTTCAAGTTAAGAACTTTCAATTTATAAAGTTTGAAAGCATGTATGCTTAACTTGGAGAAATCACCTTAATGCAAAAAATGCACTTATCCTCCGTAAAGTGGACATCAACTAAAGATGGCAAAAACTACTTCAAAGTGAGAGAAGAGGGGGGGAAAAAAAAAAAAAAAAAAAAAAAAAATGTAAATCAGTTCCTCTTTACATAGTGCAGATGGAGAGAGAACCTTAACTCGTCCTTGGGCTCCAGTGTAGATGGACTCGTGCTTGGGAGTCCCAGTGTCATTGCAGGCTTGTATTTACCTCTAGAGCACAGTGAGAACCACACTTTTACAGCTCAGGAAGCCCATGGTAACTCAGCAGAACCATGGTACCACACCAGATCCAAGCTCCAGGGAGCCAGTTTATACTTTCCTGCATCATCTCACTACTGTCACTGACCTCTGCCATGGACACAGAGCAGCTCCGCCCCTTTCAAACACAACCCTCCTTAGCCACGCCCACCAACAGCATAACAGGGGAGGGGCGGATTAAAAAAAACCTGGCTTGGATCATGCCGGGCCTCCCGCCAAAGAGTGCTGGTAGGAGGAAATGGAAAAGGCGGCAGGAGAAGCCACGCGACGGGACCCCCCATGGGCACGGCCCTAGGTGGGCAGTGGGTCGTCGTCGCCCTTGCTGCACTTGCATTTGCAGCAGAGGACGAAGGGTGTGGCGAGGAGGAGGAAGGGTGATGCGACGAGGAGAAGTAGGCCGAAGCCGGCGAAAATGCCTATTACCTGGGGGGGCAGAGAGAGAGAGAGAGCAAATTAAGAGAGGGGAAGAGAGAGAGGGAAAGCAGAGAGGATTGAAAGGAGGGAGAGAAAGAGAGAGGGAAAGAGAGGAGGAAAGGAGGAATAGAGGGAGGGAGAGAGAGGGAAAGCAGAGTGGGTTGAAAGGAGGGAGAGAGAGAAAGAAAGCAGAGTGGGAGAGCAGAGGGAGAGAGAGAGAGAGAGAACAAGTCATTAGTCATTAGCACAGGACCGAGGGTCTGCCAGTCTCTGCTGAGCTCCGTCTCCAGGTGACCTGGGCAGAGCCCCGCCGCGAATGCCGCACAGAGCTGCACACCTGCAGCGTGCCTCTGCACCACTCTATACCTGCACAAACCCTGAGAGGCTTGCAGCAGAAAAACTCCAGCAGCAGACTGCGTGGCCGGTGATGGGAACAGCATGCAGTGTTCTCCTTTGAGGGCTAGAGAGTGTCACCATAATGAAAACACGAACGCAAAAATGCAAGCGCATACATGCATGTCAGCAAAACCGGCTCAAGCTCATTGCACAGATAACACTGTGTCAGAGCACAGAGACTTCCAGTAGGGGGCAGCAGCGACTCAGAAAACTTTACAAAAATGATATCTGTGCTTCTGTTTGGCCTTATCGATGACTGACTGGATGTATCCAGAGGGCCACCAACCACAGACACTTCCCTGAGTCACATGACTGCTACAGATCCAAATGCTATGCGAAATACTGAAATGGTTTTTGCTTATCTACTGCTCGTTTAACGTCCAGAGGTGAGGCCATCTCTGCGTTTCATTAGACGTGGGTTTCCACAGGAAGCAAAACTGCTGAGGCGGGAACCCAGAATGACAGGAAGGGCCCCCTCTTAAGGCACGAGGTCCCCGTCATGGCTCATGGGAAAACACGCCGTGGACGTCCCAGACAGGAATGGTGTAGGACAGAGAGCGCAGGACCGAGCCAGGGCAAACGGGGCAGCAGGCCGACCCAGCGGGAGGCTGGCCCTGTCACCGTTCCAGGGCGAGGAGGAGCGAGAGGAAGAGAGCCAGGCAAGCAGCCCTTTGGAAAACAGACAGAGGGCGCTGCTCCGGGGGCGTCCCCCAACCCACCTGCGTTCGGTGCCAGATGACCGAGGCGCGGGAATGGCCCAGCTTGTTACGACACGGCCCCTTGTCGTAGTGTATAAGGAGGAAGTCATCCTGCGGCGAGAAAAGCACCATGTCAGTCTGTGGGTGGTCATGCGGGGGAAGGATGTGAACAGACCCAACACCCACAAGGCACGGTCTACATGTATTCGGCAGATGGTTTTAGCCAAAGTGACGCACATTTGTGAGGAATCAGGGTCAGAATGTCCCTGGAGCAGTTGGGGTTAAGGGCCTTGCTTAAAGGCCAAATGGTGAGATCATACTGCTGACCATGGGATTTAAACTAGCGACCTTCTGATCACAAGTACGGCATCCCAACCCACTGAACCATAGTGCTTCAGACGGTTGGCTTAATCTCCCACATCAGCATAGCTGGTCAGGTGATGCAGTAAGTAGGTTATAGACGGAAAGGTCTTCTCTCAGTGGGCTCAGAGAGAACGACACCTGGCTCTGGCCAGCCAGTCAGCAGAGACGCGGCCACTCACATCCAGCGATTCCAGACAGTACCAGCAGAAGGCATGCTTGCAGTTCTTGCACATCATTTGGGCACAGCCCTCGTCGCGCTCGATGTACACCTTGCACCTGGGGCAGCGCTTGATGGGCGTGTCCTCCTCAGTCTTGTAAAAGGGATTGCTGCGGGGGGGGGTGGGGTGGGGCTGTCAATTTCATTTCCTACAGCAAACTGATTTCCCTAAATTATCATTCAGCAAGGTGCTGTCAGTTGGCATCAATCATTACAGAACATGAGTCACTCGGGCAGCCAGGATGGTGACACAGGCACACAAACACAGGGAAATTAACTGGAATACTAACGATGACTGTGTGCAGTTTTCAGGATGATAGCTATATAAGGCAGTATTTGAGGGTTGAATGAGTGTGGCAGACATAAACCACCTTTACCCCATGATCATTCCTGGGGGGAGGGTCATGTCATGGGTCCCCGGCTGGCCAAACAAAACCCTACTTTCTAAGGGAATGTGCCCCAACAGGAACACAACGTTCCCTAGGAGAGCTGTCTCCCTGATGAGTGAAGACTGGGGGCACCATCATAAATCTGAGTGTAGCTTACTGCCACCTAGAGGCCAGTCACCCTCCTTACATGTGTGCAGGCCAACGAGAGGATGCATCCAACGAGAGGACAGCCCAGCTGGAGAGCGAGGGAAGGATGTTTCAGGGAATGCTAACAGATCTCTGTACTGTGGTGTAAAGGTAAAG
Source organism: Mormyrops attenuatus (assembly GCA_026777985.1). Taxonomy (NCBI): domain Eukaryota; kingdom Metazoa; phylum Chordata; class Actinopteri; order Osteoglossiformes; family Mormyridae; genus Mormyrops; species Mormyrops attenuatus. Next base: position 7,583,601 of record JAODKC010000043.1, read on the forward strand.
GCACTCCTTATACTTTAGACTGCCCGATAATGTGGATTAAGGCCCAGAGCTGGAATCTTCAGTTGGTAGCTTTGACCTGTTTTGACTTTGACCTTTGCTGACATCTGCAGAAGATGCAAGACTGATACTGTATCAATTTCCCTTTAACGACATTGCCAGGTGACATTAAGAAAATCACTCTGACACTAAGCATGCTGCCTGGTCAGGGTCCGGTCTGTCATTTCAAAGCAGCGCCGAGGGCACCCCCACCTGGTCTCCCCGGGCAGTAAGGCGCTGACTGGCTGGTTCTCCTTGCACACCTGGCCTGGATGCCAGGCTGCGCGGCACGCGGAGCAGAACTCCAGGCTGCAGGCAGAGCAGCGGACAGATTGCGCCCCAGGGGCCTCTGTGAGGTGGCACACCGCCTGGCAGGATGACGACGGGCACCAGGTCCGGCATGGATCCAGCAGAACCTCTGTAACACCCAAAAAATGGACGTTACTCATTGGCCCCAAACTGGCAAGGCACCAATTCAGTGAACACCTTGTCCCAGAATACGAATTTGTACACTATGCTCATCCAAAAAGGGGAAACTATATACTCTGTAACTGTTAATAGTTGCATGGTCCCTGCTACAGAGAGGCAAAGCTACCCAACCTGCACCAGCAGCACCAAGCATCTCCCGTCAGCGAGTTTTATGACTGGCATTGTTCTAAAATTACACTGAGAATTACGAATAAGAGTACACCCAATCCCCTTTAAAACACAACTAAAGCCATTTTCACAGTAGACAAACCATTGTATTGCTGACATACAGTATGATAACAGGTTGCGTTTTACTTCCTGAGTAAACACCTGTTTGATAATCATATAATCTGTGAATCATTTGCAAGACACGGAGGCACTCCAAAACCTGAAATGAAGAATATGACTGAAATCAGTTAGAATTTCTCCTGGAAAACAGGCCAAGCTGGGACAATGTCACCTTGTCATTAATGAGAGCGTTTTTTTTTGCTGTACGAGTCTCGGCTAGCCAAAGAGGGTGCTGTATGTATGTAGCGTCAACGCGCTTAGGTTGCGGGAGGGACGACAGTGCATTTTGGGTAATTCTGAATCATATTGCTTGAAAGATTACGGGGCAAGTTTGGACTGAAGGCCCCCATTACACATGAGGTCAGGAGGCATAGAGGCACAGCCCCAAGCTGGAAAGTGACACGGGACGAGCGGGCCTTCCTGCCGTAGGGCCACCCGGGGTGACAGCTGTCTGTAAAGAGCCTGCGAGGGCATGAGGTCACAACCCGGACGGGACCTGGAGACAACAGGGTCGCCACAGAAACAGACCTACCCCTCTCAAACTGCAGTTTCCTGAACTGCTGCATAGTTTCAGCAGGAACCATGCGTTCGATCTGCAAGGCATGGCCAGAGAGAGCATGTCAGCAAAAACACAGGCAGTGCAGCAGGCAGGAACATTGCAACAAAAATCAAGACACTGAAATATAGCCTTATCTAAGAAATGATGATAATAATAATAGCACTATCACTATCAGCAAGCCAGTCTACCAGGTGTGACAGCAGATAAAAATACCTCATTTTCCAGAAGATGTCCTCGTTTTGGACAAGCAGAATCTGGACAACTAATCGCAGTTTCAAGGCCCTCTTTGATCAAAAGTTCCACGTACTGTTTTAGGCACTACAGGGACACAGAAACAATAATCCAAACTGTCACACTGTGCATCCCAGGTGAAGTGGAGTCCCACACAGAACGATCTCCTTATTCAAATGAGAAAAGAAAGTTTGAACTGAACGTCTGCTATAGTGCACCGCCATTCATATGGTAGGAGGAGCATTTCCTGCATGCTTCTGGGGTGGAGACCACTAGACATCAAACCCTTGTGGGAACTAGCTGCAGAACTACCTGCTAAGATGATCAATCAGTTGAAATTCAAGACCATAGTCTCCAGTGTGCAATTTACTCATGTACACTTCCAATGGGAAAATGTAAAACACAAAGACAGTGAATCCTGTGATGGAAGAAGAGGGTATGTGATTACGAAGGTGACAGAGAGATGGGAAAGGAGACCAAAAAATTATGCCAAAGACAGCTGGTGTGAGAATCAGGACAGTATACCAAGGGGCTGTCATAGGGGTAATGTGATGTTCATGCATTTTACCTTGTTAACACACATAACCTATTTTGTTTACCTATAGAATGCAGTTGTTTACTTGATGGTAAACAACCGCATTCAAACAACTAACAAAAATAACTCTGTGCATAATACCTATCGATTCAGGCGACTGGGGGAGGGCTATACTCCACCCATGCGTCTTATAGCTTTAGTTATGACACATTTTTGTGCATTTGGAGAGAATTGTCCATAGAGATAAAAATAAAACACTGTAATGGGTTAGGTTGCTGATCCATGCTTTTTGCTGTATAAATATCGGTAGTCAACGTTTCTCTGTTTATGACAGCCACACATGAGCAAACGCCCTCTATGAGATGCTCTTTCTGGGTCACCCATTACCACAGAACCACTCACCGGGGTGCAGAACACACACTGGCACTGGCTTATGGTGGTCATCTGCTCCATGGGGAACTCTCCAAGGCACAGCTTGCAGGTCACCAGAGGGTCCAGGGACAGCTCCCAGTTGGGCCGGTACCTGGCGGGGGTCATGGCGCTGAGCGGCGTCGGGTCCTGGAAGACCATCCACGTCAGACACAGGTCTGCTGATGCCACCTCACTCATTAACGAAGAGAGCATTCCGAGCACCGGCTGACTCAAGGACATGTTTTACTGCTACCAGGACAATGAGACACCCTGAAACGCATTTCATCTTCACATAATTGATGAAATACGGTCGCAAGGCAGCCGGTCAGATGCTCGTTAGTCATCTCCGGCCATACTGGTGTCACCAAGGAAAGGGTAAATGAGTGGACAGGTATGAAGGAGGCACTACTTTGGTCTGATAAATCTCCACAGCTCAAGAGTAACTGCCAGGCAAGCTGTAATTCATTCGAAAAGGATGGAACCCTTTATGAATGATTACTTCTCACAGGAAAACATTGGGGGGGGGGGGGGGCAAGCAGTGGTGGGTTTTATAGCAATTACCACAGCTTAACCCCTAAGTGAGAAGGTGAAGCATCATTACATTCAGTCTCAAAAATGTGGCTTGAATATTTCTACATACTATTTGTCATAAGATTCCACTCTATCTGATATTATTGAAAAGCACCCATGCTTCTATTAATCTTCCACCCGCTTATCCTGGTCAGGGTCAGAGGAGGCCCAGTAGCTGTCCCAGGCAGCATGGAGAGCGAGGCTGAGGTACACACTGGGACACCAGTCCATCACAGGGCCCACACACAGTTATAGTTATGGGCAAATCAGAGATGCCGATTCACTTAAGAGGTCTGGGTGGCACAGGAAGGACATGAACACACGGGGCAGGGGTGACATTTCAGCCGCCAACCCTGGAAGAGCGGGACGATTCAATGAGTGTAAAATATGCAAATACAACGAGCAAGGCAGCAACTCATTCTACACTTTACAGCAGAGATGGTGGGGGTCACCAAAAAGCAGATGGACTGCGATTGGTGGACGCACTAAATGTGGTGGCCAATGAGACCACGGCCAACAGATTCATTAAAACATTTTACAAAAATAAGGGGAAGGGGAGAGTCTGAGCTTCTCTAAACTTTTACAACAGACACACAGGACATCATTAATGCCAGAGTTGAAGATGACTGCTTGTTAAATACCAGATTATTCATGTTTTACAGTATTCAAAACATTTGATTACATTGGGGGGGAGGAGGGGGAAATAGGCAAGTTGTGAATAAAACATTCAATTTATTTAAATGTAGCTGCAGCAGCACAAGTCCCACTGGTGTTGTAGTGATTGAGAACTTATTACTACACAATGGGACATTAGAAATGGAAAAAAGCGCTTCTTTACAAGGTCCTGCAGTAGAATAGGGGGTCAACAGAACCACAACAGTAACCATGGTTTCTCTTAGTGTGTTAAACCTCACAACGATATACTACGCTGCATGAAATTTGGAGGGAAAAAAAGGACTTCCCCTGAAGGAGCACCATCTAGTGGTAGAAGGGGAGTTTGAGGCAAAGGAGAAGGTATTTTTAAAATAACACGTTCCATTCATCCATCTACTTATCCTGTTCAATTCATGATGCAATCTCAGTTTACAGGGTAAAGTACACTGAGTGTGCTTTAGTAAAGATAACCAACATCAACTGGATGTCTTTGGAATCTACCACGCTGCCTGCCCTGCAAAGATACACATTTGTTATTGGAGAGCAACAAAATGAATCTCCAAAAACCCATTACTTCAGGAGCGTAAAACATTTCCTCAAACTTCTTCATAAAATGAACCTGAAATAACGTAATGAGACACCCTTAGCGCCACAAATAAAAACTTCCTTACACAGCCATCAAAAGAACAGCTTAATGTTTTAAAAAGATTTGTCAGTGATACAAAGATACAAAGTGTGCATCCGAAACTGCTTACTTATTTGCTATGTAGTAGGGGAGATGTAGTACGTACAGTGAGCAGTACGTCCCAGACCTCAGTATGAAAGTGACAGTAGGTGAACGGTACCTGAATTTCAAAATGTGTAACCAATGGAGTGGCCTTGTGGGATAGTGAAGTATCCATTGGTTACACTGGCCTTGTGGTCTTGTGACATAAACTAGGTGACATGAACTTTTTCAGCAATTTGTGCTACAGTAGCTCTCCTGTGGGATCGGACCAGATGGGCTGGCCTTCGCTCCCCATGTGTATCAATGAGCCTTAGGCGCCACTGACCCTGTTGCTGGTTCACCAGTTGGCCTTTCTTGGACCACTTTTGGTAGGTACTGGCCACTGCATACCGGGAATACCCCACAGGACCTTTTGTGTCTGTTTGAGAAGCTAAAATATGACTCCTGGCTCATTCGACTTTTTATGGGACCAAAATTGAGCCATCCGTATGTTTATATGTCGAAGCACGTTTGGTAATGAGTCGGGTGGAAGTTTATTTTGTTCACTTAAAAGATTTCGATTAAATGTAATATGTTTGGCACTTTTCAAAATTCACTCTCAAGAAGGCGCGGTGACCACTATGGGAAAGCGAGTTTTTTGGGGGGCAAAAAAGCATAACTAAGCTGTTAATTGGTTAAATATTAATTGTTATAATTTTGTTGTAAATGTACATAAAATATGGGCAAAGACAAGTGTAATTTGTCTTTATCGTAAACAATACAAAGATTGTTTTTTTACTCTGTGATTACTTTAAGTAAAAATGTTTTAAGATTTAGGCCTACAAGCAAGTCTTTAGTTTAATTTTGTTGTTTAAGTCATATTCACCTGCATACTGTATTCACATCACCCACCTCTCCCATTATATAGAACTCCTCGCCGGGTCAGAACACCTAAAGTCAGACTGTGACCGTGGTTACTACCAAGTCTCACGTAGGCCGGAGACTTGTTCGGCAATGCATTGCATTGTGTCGTGTCAAATCAGACTGCACTGCGATAGTGGTGAATTGTACTGTATCACATCGCAATAGTAGTTGGTTCATATGTATCTATAATGTATCAGGTCATTGGCAATGTGCCAAGATGTGTATCACATCATCTAAGCGATGCACATCCCTAGTGTATACAGATTATACATACAGTATATTATTCGTGTGTGTGTGTGTGTGTGTGTGTGTGCATATATAAAGATGTGAAGAGATGAATTCTCTCTACTGATTGTATAATACAATCTTCCCTGCCCCCTCCATCGCCAAAACTGCCATTCCTCCATGTAGTGTCACTGCTCACATCTGTCCCAGGCAGCCACACAACCCCGCAGGATGATATTAACCGAGACGTTACTCCAACGTGACAGCGCGACTCCTGTGTAATGTGTCACACCACATGAGCAAGGCAGCTCGGTTTACCCCGAATCTGGGTTAGCAGAAATTAATAGCTAACCATGACGGCCAGCATGGAAAGCGGGACACACTGATGGCAGTTCCCACGCTCGGGGGGGGGGGGGGGGGGGGGGGGTTTGGGCCGGGGGCCCCCGCGGCGCGATGGGTGTGCACATTTTCAAATTTTTTT
>JAODKC010000043.1:7591722-7666963 GCA_026777985.1 Mormyrops attenuatus
GCCATAGGTGGAAATTAGCGGGAGAACATTTTAAACTGAATTTGAGAAAACACTTCTTTACACAGCGTGTAGTTAGAATATGGAATAATCTTCCTGTTCAAGTAGTGCGGGCTAAAACCATGGGTTCCTTTAAATCAGAGCTAGATAAGATTTTAACAACTCTGAGCTATTACGATAGTTCAAATGAGCGTGATGGGCCGAATGGCCTCCTCTCGTTTGTAAATTTCTTATGTTCATATGAAAAAAAATGTATGCTAAAAACGCTTTGTTAATTTGGCTACTAGAAACTTACATAACGTACTGTTCCACTTTGTACATCTTGTTTTAAGCATTTGCAGTTCATTTTACAATCTTCCAAACGAGGATATGCAAGTGTCAAATGCTAAAAATGGCCCACAATTTTTCTCCCACTGGCAACATCTTTGTAAGAATAGCAGCCCCCCTGTATCACAAGCTGTAGCAAACGCGCAACACAGCCCAAGCTAGTGACTCCCTAACCATCCATTGCTAATTTTGCTATTTTCATATGCAGTATTGCATGCTGTTTGTTTAGCGAGATTTTCCACCAAACGCTACAAACACCTCGCAAAATTCTGTATTTACAAAGATTGCAAATCGCTGTGCTACTAGTTGTTTCAAGCGTATAATACTTCCAGATTGCAGACATGGTAGTTAGTTTACTTTGCATTTGCGATCGTCACCCTCTTATTTGGTGTTGTTATGCTCCTGTACTGCGAAGAGTATGCGCATGATATCACAGCAGGCAGATGTCACTGTGCTCGCACCCACTGAGTGGCAAGAAAACTGAGTGGCGGCATTAGTGTTCAGCCCAAATGCCACGAAAATCATGCTGTCATGCCGAATTACTCTAAAGCCGTTCACAAGCTCATGGATTCCATATGAGAATAAAAACATAATTAAGTAATGAATTTCAGAAAAATATCACAGCAGACCACCCTAGCCACTATAAACAGCCGGAAGATAGATGGATGGAATCATGTCACACGGACAAAATGAACATGATCGCGCATAAACGCCCTCCCTGTCAGTAGCTAGCCTTAAGCACTGCTGACAGATCACCTGCAGTTCCGTTTCAACAACCTCTCCTGCAAATCAGGGTGACAGTGGAAGAAAATGCTCATGAAGACACACAATTCGAACCTGCCATGTTGGCTAGTTTTGTCATCCTCAAAAGCCATAATCAGCATCATCACCATCTTCATCCTGTTAGTGCTACCCCAATATACTGGTCCATAATGAACTGAACTGCATAAGCACTTGTGGCATGAAATCAGTTCGCCATTTTTGCACAGAGACAATGTATTAGTATGTAAAAGGACAGTATCACTGCCTCTAATCCAAAACTGAACATAACCCCAGACTCATAAAAGGGTTATGACCATGTGCAATACTACCAATTCTATTAAATGTAAATATCATTCTTTTTAGGACTGAATGTTATATCAGGTATGTGCAGATTAACAAAAACCCCAGAACTTTAGAATATATTTATAACATGACTTTATAAAAGGTGGCTGGTTTGTGGCTGGGCAGGTTAGGACACCATGCCCATAATGAGAAGGTTGTCAGATCCCAGGGTTGGCAGAGTGATGCCACCACTGGCCCCCTGAGTGAGGCCCTCACCCCAAGCACTCCAGGGACTCGCTGACCCTGCTTTTCCATTGTGCGTTGCTTTGGATAAAGGCATTGGATATATAAGTAAATGTAACTATTTATAACGATCTTCACTCTGTCTGTGATGTGCCATTTGCCTCAAATGTATATCGCTTACGACAAAAGTGAAGTGTCTGCTAAACGAAATAAATGTAATGTAATACCTTTTAAAAAATTCTGAAAATAATCAGATTGAAAGAAAATCTCTTCTTCCACTGACTGCTGCACTTGTACAGGTGAGTGTTCAGCCATGTAAAAGCAATTACAGACTCACAGGAAGAGAGAGACACAAACATCATCTTAATCTCAATCACACACAGATACTAAATCCATACTTAGGTGTTCTACAGCTGAGGTGCTCTACAGCATGCCTGTCCAGCATCTCCAAATCCATGTCATGCTGTAAGAGTCCCGCAATGCGGCCACTACAGGGAGCTCTCCCATACCTGTACAGGCTGCCCCCGCAGTAGCCGCACTTAGACAGCACGTCCTGACCTAGGGGATTTCCGCGACCTTGCCCTGACCTTTTCTGTTAATGCGAACGGTCACAAAAATAGACGGCTGCATTTCTGAGTAGTGCCTATCCTGCACTGGGGTGAGACATGGCGGACACCAACAACGGCATTAAAAAGACACAGCTACATGTCCCGTCACAGGAGAGAGACCTCCTGTGCTGTTTACTCCAACACCATGGCTGCCTATCACAGCTTCGGCTCAGCAGAAGGACACCAGTACACATCCCGTCACAGGAGAGAGACTTCCTGTGCTGTTTACTCCAACACCATGGCTGCCTCTCACAGCTTTGGCTCAGCTGAAGGATACCAGTACACATCCCGCCACAGGAGAGAGACCTCCCTGTGCCGTTTATTCCAACAGTGAGGCTGCTGCTCTCTGCTGTGGCTCAGCAGAAGAACACCAGTACACATGGTCATGCAGAAAAATGAGCCACTCAGGGCAGTGATTCTCAACTGTAAGTCGTGGAACCATTTTCCATGGTTTTGTGAACCATTTGTTCAAAGAAACATTTCACCACCAGCACCCACAGCCAGCAGGCATCATGGATGGTGCATATGTTAAACGAGCATATTCTCAAACGAACTGAAGCTTTATCGGCCATTTGCAGAACACAAGTTCAGGAACACTGGAATTCTTTTGTTTATGCATTTTTCATTTTGCTCTCCTTTCTCTCTCTCTCTCTCTCTCTCTCACACACACACACACACACACACACACGTGGCCATGCCACATACCGGCCTGAAAGACCACAGTATGCTGCACACAGCTGAGGCCCCGGTGCACAAAATCACAAGGGGCCACAAGACAACTGCCATGAAGTCTTCTACCATCACCAGATGGATGCCCTGCTTATACCACTGACCTCTGCTCTTACAGGAGTGAACAGCGGTGAAGAGGAGACAAATTCATTTGAAATGATACAAGCCTAGAGCCACCTGGAAAGTCTGTCACTTCGATACAAACTTCTTTGTATTTTTCAGTCTCCTCAGATTGTGTCATTCTGGTATGACAGGCAATCAGGAATCCCCATATCAACAATGTATGTTTAGTTGGTCTTTTTTCCACATGTATATTTTACTGTTGCAAGAGATAAACATGTTGAAATGTAAATCGAGAAACATGGTTTTCAGCTCCAGTATTTCTGCTCGACACTTAAACGTGCTGTTTTTCTATGGCGGGGGAAAATACCGCATAAACACCCTCCCTCGCCTTAAGCACTGCTGACAGATCACCTGCAATTCCGTTTCAATAACCTCTCCTGCAAATCAGGGTGACGGTGACAGAAAATGCTCACGATGAGACAGAATTCGAACCTCCTATGCCAGGCAGAACATTGTCATCCCCAAAAGCCATAATAATCATCATCATCATCATCATCATCCTGCTACCCCAATGTACTGTGCCATAATGACATCTTACAGTTATATGTGAAGAAACACACTGACCTGCATAAAGGAACTTGTTCCACGAGATCGGTTTGCTATGTACGGATATGTAAAAGGACAATATCACAGCCTGCAGTATCATGCAAATAGGTGAGAATCGACTACAGTGGTGTCTTATTGGTTAGGGAAGTGCACTTGTAATTGCAAAGATTGCTGGTTCGAATCCCCAACCAAAGGCACCACTGAGGTACCCTGAGTAAGGTACCATCCTCAAGCACTGCTCCCCGCTGTGGTGTGTCAACAATGACCACTGATCAAATTCTTAAAATAAAATTTAAAAAATCTAATTCTAACAGCAAAGGCAATTGCCATCTCCATACGGAAAACTGAATATACTATACACGACACAACAAATCACATTATTTTGGATTGGATTTAATTAACAACTGACAGCCTTAAACTGAGATTCTACTTTTTCTTGTGAACTATGACCCTACAGAGGACAGTGAGAACTGCAGAAAGATCATCGATGTCTCTCTCCCGTCGCAGACATTTACACGTCACGCTACATCCGCAAAGGCACTAGCACTGTGGACGACCCCACACACCCCTCCCACACCATCTTCTCCTCCTTCCGTTTGGCAGAAGGTTCCACAGCATACAGGCCTCCACAGTCAGGATGGGAAACAGTTTCTTCCCTCAGGCCATCAGACTTCTGAATCAGAACTGAATCACAAACTATATTTCATATACCATTATATACTGCATACTTTCTGTCCTGCTGCTACTATTGTTTGCACTTTATTATTTATTGCCGTCTTGCTGCTAGAATACAGTGTATGTCGTAATACTGTATCTGCAATAATACTGTTTATTTAAATATCCATTCAAACCAGCATGGTTACTACTGTCGACTGCACCGTATGCCGTCTTGTCCTGTAATTGCACTTGTGTAGTATCGTGTTGTTTCTGTCTTTTAGTTTTTTGTGCACATTGGTCCTGGAGGAACAATGTTTTCTTTCACTATATACTGTGTGTATGGCTGAAATGACAGACAAACCTACTTGAATTGACTAGTTCCACTTATAATAAAGATCCCACAAGAAAATGGGAAAGAGACAACAGACTAGGGATAAAAGTACGATTCTTAGCAGATATTCCTGGGATCTCAGGCTCCCGATGTCCCCTCGTGCTCCTTGGGCAGGGTCACACCAGACTAATGGTGTGACGTCCGCAATGTAAACTGCGTGGAGCTCTCCACCTGCTCTCCGCGAGGTGCCAGGAACACAGAGCCATCTGCTTTGGTCCCCGGAGCTCAGTGCGGCTGGCCGGAGAGGAGAGGCCAAGAGAGGCTCCCTCGTCCCTCCGCTCTTACATAACCCTCTACATGTACCACCTACATCCCGTCCTGGGCGTCTCAAGCCCTGTGCGCTGTACTTCCTGGACTAGGCTCCACCCCCACAAATCTGTAGAAGCATTTGTAAAACATACTGACACCTTGGCAAATAGTTTTGAAGATTAAATAAATTTTCCAAGTCCAAGTCTGCGGCTGGCCAAGCCAATTGTGGGGGCAATGTGTAGCTCAGTGGGTTAGGATGCCGTGCCCCCGATTGGAAGGTTGCCAGCAGAATGATGTCACCATTGAGTCCTTGGGCATGGCCCTTAGCCCCCAGCTCCTGGGGCATTCCATGCTGATTGACCATGTGCTGTAACCCCCAAACTTCAGTGCGTCTCATAGAGAATTAGACAGGGCAGGCGAAAAGACGGGATCTCCATGGAGATTAATAAAGTATCACTATTCTATTAACTAGTGATGCTCCTCACTTTACAAATGTTCAGCTATATGACTTTGCTATAGTGATGCACCTTCAGTAGTCAAACAAAGAATTTCAATCTGTTCCCGGGCTAATAGTATGCTGTGAGATACTTTCTACCGACGCCAGGCGATGGCAGCATTCACACGGCCATGCTTCCAGTCTCTGCAGCGATAGTGAGCGTAAACATCTCATACGGTACTTAACAGATTGGACGTTTCTGTATTTAACCACATTTTGCCAAGCACAGTATGTCTGCTAAACACACAAGTGCGCCATAATCATTTTCATATTCATCATACAATATTTTTTATCTTATATGTTCCACAGAATGTAATGCCATCGCACGTCGAGGAGCAAGTGTATAGTAAATGTTTCACCCAATTTCTCTAGAGCTGTATTTTACAGACCAATAAAAAAATTAGCAACTGAAAACAGAACAAGTAATTATGAGTAAAGAACCAGCAGAAAGACTCTAATTAGAGGCAGCCTGAGAGAGAGAGTCAGAGCAGGGGAGGAGGCATTGCCCAGAGGACCCAAGACATTTCGACGTGAAGCTCTTGCACAAAAATAAGGCCCTCAAAAAGGCAAAATGGAACTCAGATGGAGGGGAGTCTGATTCTTCAGCAAGCTCTTCGGGATAAAGCCATGAATCACAGGGGTACTGGAAGACGCCAAAAATACACCACTTTATACAGAGACCCTCTATGAACCAGCTGCGAAAGGAGCAAGTTGGTACCACAAGTTTCGAAAACCCCCTACACTGTCAGCTCTCGCAGCCTCCATCTTTTGACTATCCATTAACTATGAATCATCGCACCAGCTCACTTTAATCTCAGTAACCAGATTATTTCACCATGAGGAGACATACTCATATATTTGTACATCAATTAAGAAGCTGGGTTGACTTAAACTGCAAGATAAACTAATGGGAAAACACAACGGTTGAGGGTAGAGGAAAAAGAATATAGTGAAAACCGCTTATAGTGATGACGTCTGTCTGGGAGAAATTGATCACTATAAGTGGATGATCATTATAAGCATTTTTTTTTCTTTCTACTTGTCTCATGCAGATCTCCATGTAATTGACAGCTGTATATTTATTATATGAATATAAAGGTAATAGAATGGACAGTATCTATTTCCTGAATTTTACTGACTCTTTCAAAATACAGTACAGCTGTTTAAAATGCTTTTCAAATTACAGTACTGTACATATTAAATCACTGAACTGTATAATTCAAATATGCTATAACACAGTAATGTATAAAAAAATATATATAAAGGTTTCGCTGCTGCATCCTGTTGGCTCATTTTTTGACAGTTAATCATAAGCTTTCTTGAGTCTATATTTTTCATTGAGAGAAAATGACTTTTTCCCCCATCATGTTTTCTGTGGATGCAGCATTAGCCTCAGGTAGCTAGCCAGAAGCAGACTGAAAGGTAAAGTAAATAAAAAAATATATTTTTTAAATTCCATATGTTGTGATGTATAAAACCCCAAAATGAACACTGTAAATGGACATCTTGAATAATACAAGTGAATTCTTCAAACAGTATCTGTATAGGAATGATTGTGTCCCAAGCATTTTGATCCATATAAGCGATTGATCACTATTACCATGATCACTATAAGCAGTTTCCACTGTGTGTACATGTATAATTTCATAATCACAAAGAGAACATGCAGTTAAAACTAGGGATGCACTAATACCATTTTTTTCAGACTGAGTATGAGTACCATTGCTCACTTTCTGGTACTCACTGATACCAGTACCTAGGGTTGGGTAAAATCAATAATCACCAGGGCTTCAGATGATGGGTGAAACATTTGGCCGGGGGTCAGCTTTTCCATACTATACAGACGTTTATTAAAAAGAATACCCTTTTAATGCAATTCATGTTGAAAAATACTGTTTTAGAATTAATTTTATTTTATAAAAGCGCTATAGGCCTATGTGTATGCTGCAAGCACACGTCCTTTGAGATGTAAAGTGACAGTGTTACCTGCTGTCCTGCCCTTCATTTGTGTTTTTAAATTATTAGTTTTAATTGTAGTAGTCGCTGTAATAGTGGGATAATGTTCTGGGAATATTGGGAAATCTGGACACTTTGAACATTTCCATACATTAATTGTAAAGTTCAGTACACGTTCCTAGAACGAAAAATTGTTAGCTGGGACCAAGAAAGGAACTAAATTTTTTGCTCGAAAATTAATGTGAAAGCCAGAAAAAACGATATAGAGACAATCGTAGTAGTGTTGCATGAACCCAATTTCATACTCCTCTTCATATTTTAGTAAAGCACAGTCTGCAGTCCACTATGCTTTGATTTTGTTGTTAACTCTGAAGTATTTCTACACTGCAGACATTCTGTCCCATTTATTTTGCACTGCTGATATGTCGTTACGTGGTATCAATTATAGACGCATCGGCACATTGCCATGACGATGAGTATGAGAACGTGAGCATGGTATCGGACCCACACCCCTCATCACAACAATAGTTCCTAGGTGATAAAGGTTCATTATCTGGGGTTATCATGACTGTTTGTTAGATCTGCTTTGATTACACACATTATGACAGATAGGGACCCTCATGGGAGAATCCTGAAGCAGCTTCACTCCAGATGATCCACACACACACAGCACTGAGCCTCGTAAAAAGCCTTCAGAGATGAATCAGCTGCGCTCCGGCACTCGACCAGCTCATTCCATCTGCCTGTGTCACCTTCTGACCATGAAGAAAAAGGACCTGGACCACAAAGCAACGAAACCAACGAGAGGAAGCAGGCCACTGGGAAGAGGCATGGCTTCCTGTGCACTGACGCACTTAGAGGACACTCCCCGCTGATGACAGATACCAGGCAACCAGGAAAACCTCTGAGAGATAGACTGGAGGCGGGGGGGGGGGTAAGGGACCAGCAAGACCAGCAAAACAGAACATGGCACGACAAACTCACCGAAGTGGTCTGTCTGTGAACCATTCCATCTTCCAAAGCCCTGCATGTTATGGTTCAGCATTCTGGGGCTCTTGGCCCAGCTGATCAGACTGCATTACCCCACTCTCTTTTGCACTGAGTCAGACATGGCCAAGACAGTTCAACGCTGGCACACGTTGCTCCAAGAACCAGGGTGCTCACCGAGAAGCCAAAGCAGTGGTCACCAACACTAAACAGTTGGCAGGGAGCCAATGAGGTGCTGGCAGAACAGTCTTTAGAAAAAGGACCTATTATGATTAAGAATCTTAAACGTCTTGAGGCGGCGTGTGATTTGGAGGGTTATAGCTCTGTGCCCCAGTGAGTTGTGGGTTCGAATCCTATAGCAGCCAGACATCGCTGTTGGGGCCTTGAACAAATCACTAATGTCCAACTGCTCCTTAATCCCCACTGACCCTATGCTCTAACTCCAAAACTTGCTCGAAATCACCTATATAATATGCATGTGTAACATGAAAAGCAAGCTGGGATATGCAAAAACTACCCAATTTCCCCACAGGGATAAATTAAATACTGCTATTCTATTAAAGAAAAGAACGAGGGAACTTTGTGTCAATTCCTTTTTAAATTATTGTCCTCTAACAGCTTCCAAACGCTCCAAAGACCGTAAGAGTGGCTCAGACTGAAGTCATTTTAATCCATTATAACCCTTTCAACCATTAACATTTTTGTTCCCCCCCCTGCCAAAAAGCATTGCCTTTAACAAGCCAGGCTGCCCCCGGGGATTCTGTGTATTCAAATAAAGCAATCAGTACAAGCAGAAAGGCTTTCATAGACTCAGAAGGGGTGTGACACCAACATTCTTCATAAAAACGAGCTCCTAACAAAAAGAAAGGAACACAAACAGAAACCGTGTGACAGAGAAAGATTCAGACTGACAGTTTCATATCTCAGTAGCTAGAACCCAGGGCATACCCTCAGATACTGTGGTACAAATAATATGGACAAATCAGGAATGCTATTCCGAGGACAGAAGTAGCGCAATGGCGAACAGCGGGATAAGAGCGGGCCAAAAAGAAGCAGCGGCGATGACGCCAAGCCCACTTGGACCCACTCTCTTTATCGGAATATCTACCACAAGGTTCAGCCGTGTAGGTAGGCTCTCGTAGCAGAGGATGACATGCTGTTGGAGGTGATACAATAGTTATTTTTAGACCGGAGGCACTGAATCAAAATATAAACATTGTAAGTCATGTGACACCGCAGGATGGGGTGAGGGAGTTATGCGGGGGAGAGGGGTGATATGATGAAGGATGCAGGAGAGAGGCTGTTGGGTGCGGTGCCCCCTTTGGCTTGGCAGACTCACAACATCTCCATTTCAAGACTTGGATCTACAAAATTGGCTCAAGGGAGTTTTACTTACACAAAAATGTTCTGAAGGCATAAAGAAAAATGACTGGTTCAGAGAGATAGCCAATCAGATTGTTGAGTTGGTGGTCTAACCAACTAGTGGAGGCGGGACCATCCAATCAGATGACTTGGTCCCGTCTTCTCTAGTTGCTTGGACCTCCTTTATAATCTAATTAGTTCTCTCTCTGAACCAATAATTTTTCCTTCTGCCCTCAGAACATTTTTGTGTAAGTAAAACTCCCATGAGCACAAATTTGGATCTTTAAATTTGAGAAAGCTTTTGATCTTTGAAGCCAATAAATAGTGAAAGCTATAGCGAACATGTGGCTTCACAAGGAAAAAGACATTCGTCCTTGATGTTGGATGGTGACACCGTTGGCACTTACAGTGTCTGAGGTGGCCTAAAGCAGGCTGGCTAACAGCTATCATTTTAGGTGGGGTACTTTTACAGAGGATAGGGGCAGCGAGAAAGGCACCTGTGATTTAATTTCACAGGACAGCACAGAGTGGATTCAACTGAAAGGCAACAAGAACAAACCAAAACAAAATTAAAAAAAATCATACAGTCATCAAAATGCTAAAATCCACTGACACAAACACATGACGATAAAGAATGTATACTAAAGAAAGTCACTTAAACATTCAGAAATGAAGCTTAGGGAACAGAAACACTAAAAAATATCACAATATAAGGCGGGAACTTCTACGCATTTAGAGATATGCATGTGTACCCAAGCCGTTCCAGTCGGAGGTGGCACTCCACCTAGGCTGGCTCACACCTCAAGCACTGCGGGCGTGAATCAGGCCCCAACTCTGTATCTGTAGAGCCTCTGTGCTAAAATGCATTTAGCTGGTGTCTATATGTGCGTGTGGGTACGTGTCCCGCGACAGGCTCCCTGTTAAATGTATAAGCCAGTTTGTGCCCCAGGGCATGATGGGAGAGGCTCAAATGCACCACAACTCCACTAAAGGTGAGCAATTAATGGATGGAGGACCAAACTGTTACGGTTAAAATGAAGCCATTATCGGAGACAGGCAAAACAAAATACCCAGGCAGTAGCGGTATTTTTAGGGGCTTCCCGCAATCTGCATAGCTGTCTGTCAGATTTCCTGCAACCACAACTAGTTAAAGCCAAAATAAAAATGCAAAGCAGAACTGTATTCCCCAGACATTAAAAAGGTTTAGGAAAAGCTTGCTCATCTAAATTTTTTTCTTGCGGCATTTGTAAACAGTTACACATGACTCACCAGCACACATAAAGCCACAGCTGTACACATTACGTGCATGTATGTTGCATGCGTTACATGCGTTATAACTCAGGCAGAACCTTAGCTTTACACCTCCACACACACTGCTACACACCTGAATCCCACCCCCAGCTCTGTGGCTGTCGAGTCTGTACATCCTACCAGTTAGGTGGAATAGATCGCGGTGTATGTGTGTCTAAGTGCGAGCGTGTGCCCTATGACGGACTCGCATCCCCTCCAGGGTATTCCCCAGCGTTCCCTGCACTGGACAGACCTAAATGGTATGGAACACTGACGGACATTACAAAAACCCGCCCCTCAAGCCCATTCACCAATCAGCAGTGTACTAAGAGTCACATGACCACATGAGACTCCCCCAAACTCTGTTGTTCAACAGGTGGTTCTAATAAGGCCCACGCAAATTTGGTTTATAAAAATGAATCTGAAAAATATGCTTTGCCCATATAATCCAATATGGATTTGCACTGCACCGACTACTGTAATCTATGAAAAGTGGATCTTATCTAGAGCATCAAAAATAATTTCAATCAATACCAACAAAAGCCAAAAGAAACTAAGAAAACCCATGTTTGTCAAAACTCAATAGTATAATTTACAGAAAAGGATCGGCTGACATTTTAAAGTTGCTTATTAGAATTTTACTGGAGATGGAGAGACAAAGCTCAGCAAACTAAAGCTTTGTCTCTAATGCTTTGCCCATTAATTACCTTCAAATTTTAGTTTAATAGGCATAACTTCACACTCTGAAGTTACCTCCATTCAGGTTAACATTCTACTTGTCGTGTAAAAGGTTATGGTTAGGGGGCATCAGTCCCAAATTCCTACTATTTGAACTCGCTTTTAAAATGATATTATTATTATTATTATTATTATTATTATTATTATTATTATTATTATTATTATATCCATCCATCAATCCATCCATGCAGGTTATACAACAGCTTTTAACTTGGCACATTATTTGATTTGCCGCGACACAAAATCATCTCCAGTCACTCTCAACAGCTTGACCCTGTCATCAATATCAGTGCGGTTACGATCGTATTCAGTACACAAATACACTATCCAAATCCTTTCCATTAGTAAGTCTGATTTCATTTTGATAGAATTCTTACAATTAAAGTTTGCGACGACCTACAAACAATTAAACTAGCTAATAAACAAATAAATAAAATAGATACAAAGTTCAGGCCACTAAAACAAACCAATTAAAGCAACATACAGAAATATATTATCTGATACTGAAGTATTATTTAATTCACAATCGTGAGAAACTCATTTTAAGTAATGCTAAAGCAGTATTACTGAGCAGTGGTTTTTGAAAAATAAAAGAAATAAAATTAACATACTAATAATAACGACAACCAATCAACTACAAATCCTTAATAGCTGGAAGACGTTACTAAGCGCGGCATACGGTATTGTTGATACTGGTCTTACGAAACCCTACTTTAGCTAAATAAAACAATTTTTCTACAGCCCCAGTCGCCCCCTGAAATTGGGAGCGGGGTACTACCTGAGGCTTACATCGGACTCATAATACTGCGTAAACTGGATCAGCGATCGCTGCAATTGCAGACGAACAGTCCTAAATTACACTAAACACTGGGGAAATACGGGCTATTTTTATCGTTTTTTTCTGCCAAAACTAAATCATAAATCCACACAGAGATTTAGATCAATCAGGACAGCCAGTAGCGAATATATTGCAGATTGTGTTCGAGGGCGAAAAAAAGAAATGAAAGAATCAGCGATCGACATCGTACGTAACTTTACCTTTGCATGCGGCTTTGAAGACGATCTTCTGCGGGAAATAACAATAGACCCCGGGGTCTCTTCTAGCAACTGGGCGCCGTCCCTTTTTAACGCTACACAGGCATTGCAGTTATATTACCACACGTTACATTTCATGCAATAGCAAATGCTGCGCTGAAAAAGCCCTGCGCAGTGTATATATGTATGTAAGTCAGATCAGCTGTGCGAACAGAGAGACGCCATTTGTGCGAGTTTACGAGCTGGAAATGGCTTGGAAGGAATCGGCCAGTTTGCTATTCTGGGAGGGGGGGGAATAAAATATCACCGGGAGCGCCCCTCTTTGGCCAAGGAGCGTTACTGGCAACGCTGCCTTTTATTAAATTAGGTGCTGGGCTGATGGTTCGGACGGGATGATCTTTCAGCAGTACGTGTACTTGCTTTCTTAGTCCCCAGAAAAAAATAAGATAAATCTAAGTAAAACATACGTGCGATTTGTCAATACATTGGTATCATCTTGTAGCACTATGGTAGAAGAAGTATTGAAGCTTAATTAAAAAAAAAAAAAGTTCACTTCTGGGGGAATCACAGTGGTTAGCACTGTCGCGCCCCCCGCCGGGGATCCGGGTTTGAGTTTCTGGCGTGGCTCCATGCTTCAACATGATGCTTCCTCCATAGTCCAAATAGCAAATTGCTTATACAGTAGCTGTGAGTTTACCTATAGACCCCAGACCCCCAGCCATTCTGAATCGGACAAGCAGTTACAGAAAATGTATAGACTGAATTTCATTATGTGGCATGTCATTTTATGTTTTGAGGTTGTTATGATCATATTAGATAATATTAGAGGAAATTTAGCAGGGGGAGTCCATGGCAAGACTCAAGTCCAAGTTTCCTCTGCCAATGGGAGCAACAAAACAAAACAGACCAAGTCCCCGTGGCAAAGTAAACAGGACTGATGTACTGCCCTCTCCTGGACAAAGCCATCCATGACTGCCGTAATGTGGGTCACAGACAGAATCCTGCACCACTGCATTTCATTCCCACCAGTGGGGTTGTCGCAGGTGGTAATTTTATTTGGGGTAGTGGGGTCAGTATCAAGACGCAAAACCTAGTCCGTGTCAAAGGAGGGTACAAAGTTTGCTGCAATATACTACTGACTATATTACTATACTACTACTACTATACTACTGAGAATATTGTTATAGCAAATACATGCTGCGTGTGACAAAGCAGCACATTCTCCTCCCTGAATAAGATAAGGCAAGCTTTCCCAGGAGCCTTCTCTTTTAGCCTTACACTATACAAAGTCCAAACTTTCAACCGCAGACCTTCAGTGAGGAGCAACAGAATGTTTAAGCCTCACAGTTTGGTTACTGGAGCTCTTCGGAAATTTGTTCTGATTTGTGAAATAAGAGACTTTTCCAAGAGTAGTAGCATTCACCAAGCTTGGGAACAATCAGCTCATTTTAGCTGCCTATATTGTATATATAATACTCTCCAAAAGTCTTACGCAGTCAAACAAAATGTTTAAGACTATTTATATGAGTAGTAAGTGTATATTTGTGCATAAAAACACAACATAAACAATGAAGCAAATTAAGAGTAACTGAATAAAAAATTACGAATTTCTTCCATTTTTTGAAGTTAATGATATCTTGATAGACAGCTAGATGAACACCCCTTTCGTTAATTTTTACCACCAGCTTAAATAATGAATTATCTTGATTAGTTTACAACCCAATGAGGTACTGAGTAGCTAAGCGAGGTGAGGTAGAGTTTCGGTCAAAAATACATTGGAGTATTGGATGGTTGCTACAAATCCAGGGGTGATTTTAGGAGAGGTTTGGAAATGGCCAAGCTAACACTTTGACATAATATTATAGTTTTAAACCAACATGACACAGTACTGTATATAATAAGTGTATATAAATAAGTGTATATAAATATATCTAATACCTAGCGGTACTTACATCTCTCACATATAGAACATTCTGCATTCAGGCTCCGGAATCAGTATTCTGAGGGGCTGCAGTTAATCTCCGCGCTGCAACCACCCTGTGTGTGATGTGAATTTACATTGTTTCACAGGAGGAGGTATAATTCACCCGAACCACATAGAAAATTGTTCCAGTCACAGTGGATCCCTGCCGAACTTCTGCGAACAATTACCATGAAACATTTCATCATTTCAATTCCCCTACACTTGATGACGGTAGCGAGATGCCGTACGACAGTCTATCAAAGAAGTAGAGACACTACCGAATCAGAATGGTTGACTTCCTGTTAGTTACAGAATTAATTTCAAGATTTTGTTTTCAAAGCTTCAAATGACCTGGCCCCGGCATACCTGTTCGGCCTGTTAGTCCCTTATTCTCCAACTAGATCCTTGAGCTGATAAATCAGTTTTATTTGTTCCACAAACACATTTGAAAAGAAAGGGGAATTGGGCCTTTTCTGAGCTCGGGCCCAAACTTTGGAACCGTCTCCCTCTGTCTATTAGGTCGGCTTCCTTATACCAGGGTTATTCAAATCACGGTCCTCAAGATCCGAGCCCTGCCGATTTCCCAGCCTTCCTTTACCTGTGAGCCAGGTGTGAAGCCTGTGGCCAATCAGAATCAGTAATTATTAAGCTAACTACCTGGGAAAACTGAAAACAAGGCCTGGATTTGGAATCGAGGGCCAGACTGGAAGAGCCCTGATTAATAGATAGTAAATCAAGAATTAAAACATATCTTTAAGCTTTAGCAATCCCTGGGTCATAGTATATTGTATCAGTTCTTTTTATATTATTTATATTTGTATATTTACTTTTTAAATGTATTTTTAGTGATCCATTTCTGTGTCAGATTTGTTTGTTTTGTGGTACCACGTTATGTTTCTTTTTCTTTTTCTATTTGATATGTTATTTATGTTGTGAAAATTGTACAGCACTTTGAGCAGCTGGGGCTGTTTCTAAATGTGCTACATAAATGACTTGACAAAGACATTCATTTTTGGAAAAATGACATCCTTCTGTCACAGTTCAGACATAGGCTAATAGTGATAGGTAGCTAACTTGTCCAATAACGTGAGGTAGTTCAAGATCTAACAAATCAAAACATAGGAAGCTAGCAAAAACGCAACTAGTGGTGATTTAAACCCTTGTGTTCCAGTGTAACTTTGTAGCATAGAAATTTAACAGTAGACCCTTCTTTACACACACTATTAGTTAAAAGGTACAGTATGTTACAGTTACATTATGTTAGCAGTATGTAATTAGTAATTCCTCGCCATTCGCCACTTCGCGCTTCAATTAACTTTCGCGGCCTGACTCCAAAAACTGCAATTAAAAAAAAGCACGTTACACGGAAACATGAAAGTGAAAGTAAAATAACCCTGTAAGGTTAAACGTTAACGTTAAAGATAAGGCTATATTTGCACTGATTTTCGGTATTTTTAATTTAAAGGAGCCTTTTCTATCCGTGGATGTTTTTGCTGGGATCCATGACTCAAATAAATGTAGTTTATCTGCATCAAAAAATAGCAGTAATTGAATGTACAATAATACTATGATATTTGTAACGTCTAATATGTCATGTTTCCGTTTTTTGGGTAATATATTGGGAGATACAAGTGTAATGGTGACTAAAGGGTGTTATTTCATGTCTAGAGGGCTCTAATAATGTTAAAAATCGCATGTAGAAGGTCGTAAACAGGTTTTCTATGCTCTAACTACAAAAATATTCAATTTATAAATAAAGAATCCTACTTCACGGAAATTCTACTTCGCGGTTGAGTCTGGAACCGATTAACCGCGATAAACGAGGGATTACTGTATTTCGATGTACTGTTAGCTAAATAACTGGCTTTGTGGATGTGGTCATCATCCTAGATAGGCAGTTATTGGTGCTAATTAAAAGATTCTGCATTTTCATGAAGTGTTGCTGCCGTTTCATTGTTAATCCAAAACAATTCACTGTCACATGACAATTCCTTTTGGACCGGGAGAAGACGCTTACATACCATTAATTCCCAAAAGGCAACATAATTGAGTTTCCTGCATCATTTTTCCCATTAAATGCAGCAGTCTCAGTGGCTGAGACTGAGACTGTGTGTTAGCTGGGAGTGAATCAGAATGCAGATCCCAAATTTCAGTCATCGTCAGCTGGGATAGGTCTCACTTTGGGTCAGAAGTGGATAAAAATGTGTCATCTTCCTGAAACATTGTGTGACTGGGCCAATCTGGTCTCTGTGGGAAATGAGTGCGTCCAAAAGCAGGAGGCAAGGTAATGGACATCTCTGTCTCTCTCTGGCACCAACGTTTAGAATAAATCAAGTGGATATGAACAATTTGTGACCACAGCCACATTAGGGTTGTTACAGAGTCAATGAATCCCATGAATACTTCAGCGCACCCCAAAAACTGGAGTGCAAGGAGTGAATATTTCCACTCAACCGTACAGATTACGGTGTAGTTTACAGTACTTGCATGCTGCTGGTGAATGATCAGTATAGTTACTGAGCCAGTGGTGGATTGTGAGAATTGGCAAGGTACCTCTGCTCAGGTTATATGGGCCAGGATGGCCTCCCATACCACAGAACACATTGTTTGCATGACAAATTAAACAAGATGTTAAATCATAACGATATACAAATAATTTAATGATAGACAAGAAAAGATACAATGATATGTAAATCTTTGTTATGTGTAAATGTAAATGGTTACATATGAAACACAAAATATTTTCTGATGGGAAGCATGGTATTTGACAATAAACAATACTGCCCCCTACAGTTCATGATTGCTATTGTACAGCTGGTAAGTTACACATCTATTTACATTTATTATTTTGGCATAAGCTTTTATCCAAAGCAACATACAACTACTGTAAGAATGCAGGGCCATTGGGGATTAAGGTCCTTGGTCGAGGGCCCAATGGTGAAATCACTCTTGAACCAGCAACATTTAGACCAAAGGCACAAATCCCTGACCCACAGAGCCACGCATAGGCCTATTTAGTAGATATATTAAGCATCAAAAATGGATTTGACATTTTTGCATAAATAAATAAATATAGACATCAAAAGTTAGGACACATCTAACCAAAGAAAGGTTTATTTGTACTCTAAATTGTCTTCATTTTACAACAATTATGCTGGCACCAACACTATAAAATGACATTTACTGTATGGAACTATGCACTGACCAAAAAAGTATTAACCCATATGTGACGTCGTGACATAGCAGGGGGCAGCTAATTCAGCACCCAGGGAGCAGTGCTTGGGGGGCAGTATCTTGCTTAGGGTACCTCAGTGGTGCCTTGCTGATTGGGGATTTGAACCTGCAATCTTTCTAATCAGAAGCATAAGTGGCAGTCACCGAGTGCACTTCCCTAACCATTAAGCCACCACTGCCCCTTTATGCCAGGTTCATGCTGTGGCCTCCTGGGATGTTTCTCCAGCCGTCCTGAAGGAGGTCAAACATATGCAGAGCACTCATTAGCTGCTTTTCCTTCACTCCACTGTTTAGGTCAGCAATCAGGTCATGTGATGTGACCCTATCACCCTCCTTTGTAGGCAGCTTAGCATGTCCAAACTTTTGACTGGTACTGCAAATTCAGGGAAACAGGGCGACACCAACCCATCACAGGGCATGCATGTGTGCACATACATACACACACACACACACACACACACACACACACACACACACACACACACACACACACACACACACACACACACACGCACCAACTAACCTCAGCATGCTTTTGGACCATGGGGGAAGTGGAGTATAAACCCCATGATGACATGGGAAGAACCACACACATGGACTTGGACGCTTCAACCCAGACCCCAGAGGGGCAAGGCAACAGTGCTAACCACTGTGACATCGTGCCGGCACTTTATATAAGAACATTTTTAAGCAAATATTGACAAATGAATTTTCATGCCTCGATGAAGCTTGAAATAGGTATTGTCAAATATATACTAATTTGACACAAGAAAATATATAATACATATATGCTGCCTTATAAAAGTATTAAGGCATTTAAAAGGTTTCTTCAGGCTCACAAATACTTCTTGCACACTTTCTCTTTTTAAAATTGAAAATTAGATAATTTTTTACTAGAAATAAGAAGAAAAGCAAATCAAAAACTGAAACATGCTTCTAGTTTTCGAGATACACACATCCTCGTCTGGAGGTGTCATCTTCAGGCTTTGCACATGGATGTCCGGTGACTCCCCCATGATGAAATCTGATTAAATATGTGGAAGTGAAATGTGTATCAAAATATGGGACAAATCGCTAAACATATTTAGACTTAATGAATATAAAATAATTTTTGGAGAGGTGAGTCAGAGGCCGAAGCTCTAGTGAGGAGGCTCTATCACGGCCTGTGTTATGTGTATCCTTTCCGTCGGTCTGTCTCTCACTTCCATGTAATGTTCTTTATTCGTCTTTTTAACACATTTTCTTTCAGATTCGTCACTTCACAGCTCACACCTGTACAATATGGGGTTTTCATTTCAAGAAATGCGACAGCCACCTCTGTGATTCCGAGGGAGAGGCCTGCTGTGGGCCTCTCCCATCAGTGTCACCTGTGTAAATCAACATAGTTTTCTTAATTGTAAGCATTTACTTCAAATAGTTTTTATTAATATTACTTTCTAATTTAAAATATTTAAATAAAGTTTCAAAACAGAAAATAGGTGGAAAAGGTATCTATATATTTAAGGACCTAAACAGTTTTGTAATGTGCTATACTATTGAAAAATCATGTTTAAATGCCAAAGTTAATGTCATCTCAGTGTCTTCCTACTACTGTAGTCACTTAGGCCGCAAGCATTGGAGTGGTTCGGTAGGCTACGTCCCTTTGCCTGTGATTGTAAAGTTGCTGGTTTGAATCCTGCATGTCTGTGGCTGCTTAAGCGAGGCCTTTTATCCCTGGGTGACTGCCCTTTGCTGCTTCCTCTCATCTGCAAAGAGCAAGATGGGGTAGGTGATAAGGCAGTTTCCCCATGGGGATCAACAAAGTGTAATCATTATTAAATATGTTAATATATCTTTCCTAAACTTCTGTGACTCTGAATGGGTGTGGTTGAGCGGGTCAATAATACCATGTTCAAATACACACGTGAGGAATTTTATTTTATCTTCTTAGCCAATAAAAGTGTTTTTTTTTTTGTACAGAATGAGTTTTTTTTTTAGGTAGGGGATTTCAGGCTGCATAGCTCCATAATCGCTGGACTAATTTAATAAAAGCATAATATTTGATTTAATCATTGGCTTTGAATTGTAGAAGCTGACGCTCTGCCTGCTTTTTGGTTTGGTTCGTTGTTGTTGTTGGTCCACCAGGTAGGATTGCGGTTAAGGTGGCAGGTGTGTGACCTCGTTTGTGGGAGGGGCCCCGATGTTGCGTCCTTGAGCAGCATTCTGGCGCAATAAAATGCGGCGCCATGCTGGCATCCACAACCCTCAACTGGATGAACAGAATGGAATATAAATCAATGGAAATACATACAAAACGGCTGCTGCTTTGATAGAATGGAAGCCCTGAGCATAAGGGTGAGTGATGCTCTGTGGCAGAGAGCACCACTGTCGATTCAGCATTACTGTCCTCCATGTAAGCCCTTTCTCGACCTGTCAGGAGCAGTAAATATACTGAGCCCAACAAAGACTTTGAAAATGGATTAGCAGCCAGCTTGCTCAGGCTAAAATTGATTTACTTTCCCTTCAGCGTGGAGAATCGGGTCTTCCGGCGTGGAAGGTTTATCCGCGATGCCAGAAGTGCTCCTATCTGGAAAAATTGGTCCTATCGGATGTCAATGGGTCCATTAAGAAAGTTAATTCTGACATATGGCATCTCCTTTTAACTTTCTTTGAGGGATTCAAATCAGGTTCTATTATATTAGTTGCTGTTTGCTTTCTGGTTGGCAATCTTTCTTCAGCGTTAACCTCAGAATGGATAAATACCGCGGGCAAATTACCAGCCAGCTGGAGTGCAAATGGGTGTTTAAAAAGAATTTATCGTCTTAAGCACTAGGGTGGTGCACTGCTAAATAGGTAAAGTGGCATGTATGTACAACAGTGCCCTCTGCTGGGTGAGGAGACCAAGGGCATCAGATCGAAGGATGTCAAAGGAACTGCTCTTCTTGAAAAAAATGACACAAACTGCGCACACACCCATCCCCCTCCCTCCTCGTGGCTGCTGAGTTGCCATGCCACTAGGTGGCAGTCCTGCACTGAGGTTTGCCGTGGTCCCCCCACAGACAGAGATGACCTTACCAATGAGTGCATTTCAGGAAAAAAACATACACACACAAAAAGATCCCTATTCACAGAGCATGGCAAAGCCTGATATGCTGCCAAGGAGCGACCAGCCGCTCGCAGACAGACAGGGACACGTGTCACGGACATGTTACAGCGTGTTCGGCACCTCCAAGCGGCACCAGGGGACGTGTGGGAGAGGTGTGCCTTCAATTCGGCAATTCAGAGCGTCCTCTGATATCAGACCCTGCTCTGTGTCCTCCCCTGATAAGCTTACTGCTAAGTCAACAACAGACATAACCACGGCATCTGGCACAGAGCATTTTCCAGACCAGGAGAACATTAAAGGAAGGAAATATAGGCCTGAGCATATATTAATTATATTTCAGCACAGAGATATGGGATTTCAAAAATGGTTTTGAGTCTGCAAGGACAATTAGAGTGTAATTTATCTATCGATGAAGAAATCAGTCACCGGAAAGGATATTTGTAAGCTAAATTCATAAAAGGATTCATAAATGAAAGTATTTACTGTAAGCATACAGAACCTTTTCCTCGTGGTGTTGCTTTAGTCAGGGGTGAAGATAAAAGCTCTTGGCTCTCTGATGAAATGTTACCTCGCCCGACCCGCTCACCCAATTTTGCAGATAATTTTATGTATTCAGGGGCCCCTATAAAGCACTGGGCCCCCTGAATCTATCAAAGCATCCATGCCCCTACTGCGTTCCTGGATTTGGTCTAAAAGGTAAGTGAAATTAATTACAGATCATTGGTTTATTATGTAATATATATGAATGGAGGAGTACTTGGACACCAGAAGACAGTTCGGGCCTAAGTGAGCGGACAATACTGAGGCAGCAGAGAGGACACTGTCAGTGCTGAAGGGTCGATGCCTTAATGAGGCCGGGGGAAGGGGGCTCTGACTCCACATGACCACAGAAGGCTCTGCGGTCCTGCCGCCTAAGCAGCACAAAGTCCCCTTTCAAGCGAAAGCTCACGCTTTTCAAAGCTGGCCTCAGCTCCCTCCAAAACTCATTTGTGACCCCATGTAAAATGAGCGACCCGGCGCATCGACAGCGACCGCAGACCCCGGGGTTATCGGATGAATGCTGCGGGACGCACCGGCAGTGCCTGGCATTTTGAGGCGCCTCCGGTGTCCATACATAATGCATCTGTACCCGGAGTCCAGCAGGCCGCCACCGGCGAGTGTTTCCTGTGACCTTCCAGTCAATGGCACGATTTGGAATATCTTACAGCGAGTGCTGCATTTTTCATACAGGTAAGGGGACATGGTGCAGAGCCAGGATTTTTCTGGTGCGAAAGGACCCCTCCTGTCATCCCTGGATATCATTACTCTACATTATTTATAAATAACAGACTCCAGCTATTTCCAAATCATAGATGTCTGGCATGTGTTTTCCCAATCAGTTGGTCTTTGATTATGTTTAACTGGACTTAACTGTTATGTCGAACAGCCAAGGGCCACAAGGAACATGAAAGGTCCTGCAAGGTATCACAAGTTACACAGGGCATTCTCTGGTCATGCTGTTGCCATGACGATGGTGACATCATAATCGCATTTGGAATAAAACAGTAGGAAGTCACGTTGGGTACAAGTAAACTTAGGTGGGCATTGAAGCCAAGCATAAGTCCATAGAGAATGCCACCCCACTGTCCATGTGACTTCTAACTACTTACAGTGAAGCAATATAATCAGCTGCAGCCCAACAGACCAATTTGGTAAATGGCTGCCTTAAAGTACCCAGAAATGTGTTATAAATGAACCGCATTTATTACATAAAATTGACACAATCTGTGAAAGCACTGATATAAATTTGTGCACCATGCACAACTGCATATTAGATTAGAATTTTCTTAGGAGTTGCCGTTATTAGACATTTCATTAGGACGGAAGCTGAGCCTGCTGAACCACAGTTTAGTGCTGTCGCCCTCAAAGCCAGAGGCCTGGGATGACATCAGGACTAGAGCACGCAAAGCATTCTGGGACGACAGCAGAAATGGAACAGCGTACGATGGACACCATGCAGGGAGATCTCCCCTAACAGCACTGCTGACCTGACTGTATCGCTCCCCCAGTTACTCCATCATAATTAAAATAATCCATCACTTACTGCCCATCATGCCTTAGATCAAAGAGCACTGCGGGGGCCATAACAGATATGGAGGTGCAGGCTGAGCTATAGGACCGCTGAAGGAAGATTAATTATATGCTGGCGGTGACCTGATCATTTCCAACATGTAGGTGAGTGTATCACACTGTGTGTAAACATATAAGGCAAATATATAAGCCAAATGTCCTTCTTCCTTCTGCATTTCCTCTTCTTATTAATTTACAGGCTACCTGAGGAGAAGACCCTCCAACTTTCAGCCATCCGCTTCAACATTTCCATTTTTATGTAACCGCTATGGATTTCTGCACCACCACTGTCCCTACGGTACGTTTGCAGGCTGACGCTCCATATTTTTCTGAAATACTTGGGAAAAATCCGACTTCCCTGTACCATTTGCGAAATTTTGGGGCATTTAATGCACACGATAATTTATTACATTCTTTATTCCTTTTACAAGCCCATTAACATGATGGCTATTTAACTTTACTGGTATCTTCAGAGCGTACAGACCCCTTTTGTGAGAAAACAGAATTTTTACGAACATGCAAATCTGAATCTATACTTGCATTTATTTGCTTGGCAGACACTTATCCAAAGCGGCTTAGAAGTGAGACAGATAATTCATACAAGCATACAGCTGCCAAGGAGCCAAGTCTTAGAGCACAAGTACAAGATTGTTCTGGGAGAAGGAACTGTATGAACACTGTTTAAAACCTCCAATCTATGGATAACAATAAAGAGGCTTCCAACTCTGTACACAATTCAAATACCCAATGCCCAAAACGGCAAATACCAAAAGCTAACGTGGTCCTAACGTCAAGAACAGCATGTATCACTGACAAATGATCAATATTACTAGGGACAAAGTAGGAGATTCTGTTTCAGCTAAAATGCCTGCATGAGCACACAATGACGCATATATTACAGAAATCAACGTCCGCATTCCTAACAGTGTTGTTTACATTGAATGGCTGGCATATAAAATGCCTCACAATTAATGAACATGGAGTAAATAATCCAAATGGTGGATATTTCACTTAAGCGATTTCCCCGGCCTTATTTTTCCCGTGACCTTTATGTACCGCTGTTTTTCAGTTAGCTTTTAGCGTGTCACCGCAGATAGATCACAACGTTCGCCTCTGTCAGTTGAATATGCTTCTGCGCTCACTGCTTCATTATCGTAAAACTGAGTTCATTACCGAGCATTGTAAATAGCCCCGCATGCAGACTCCATAATACCACGCCGTACGAGTGACTGGATCTCATGGCTGTGATGTAGCTGCCAGTTCCGTCCACCAGTAAGTACCAGTGCGAGTCCCAGTGTTAGTCCCACTGAGTTCTCCCATCATGTGCCCCCCCCCTCCCCCAGAGCGAGACCCAAAGCAGTTCCTACTTGGTGTTCCTGTAACAGCACCTCTGGAAGATGCCCGCCATCTGACGAGTTACCCCCCCCCCATTCGCCATAAGGCTGGCTGGCTGCCAATTGTGCTGCAGCTAACAAGCAGACCCCTCAGCCCCCATTGCACACGGGCCCCCAGATGGTGGTGGCTGCATGAATAGGAAGCCCCCTTGGGTTTGGTAGGCAGTCTGGTTCATTCTGTGGCCTTACTGCACCCGCTCTGTTACCTGCCATTTTATTTCAATTTCAAGGTGTTGTGCATCACGGGGATTCTGTCTGAGAGAAACACAGAAGCACAAGCCAATTTCCTGCCGCTTAATATTACAGCAATAGTGCTGCGATTGGAAAGAACACTGAACCCAATGAATATTTATATTATAGTCTGTCCCATTAATAATTGAACCAGCCACTGCACAGGATTTCCTAGCTCATGAGATGTGTTTCCATATTTCGATCTGTGGCTCGTCTCAAAAGTGGTACCTACAGTACCCTGCAGGAGTGGCCCTGTTAGCGAGCGCAAAGAGCGCCTAAAAGTCGGCGAAAACAATAACAAAAATCGGAGCATGCAAATGATGCCTAAAAATATGTCCTTGTGGCACTTGGTTTTTAATTTGTTTACTACTTCAGGATGCGTTTGTGCGTTACTATTTGTTGCCAGAAGAAACTCCAGTGTAGATGTGATTGCCTCCGACAAAGGTGGGAGAGATCAACGATTTGAAATTTCCGGGGAATGCAAAACATTTTATCTGGGTTTCTATGACGCAACCACGACCACATCTTTGCGAGATTCAGGAGGCAATCTGAGTTCCAGACAGAGAGGACTAATGTGGCTAGATAAAGGTTATATTAATGATGTGCACATATACTGAGGAACAATACTATGAATACTTGCATGATGCGGCAATTTTACAGTACGTTTCAAATTCAGTCAGAGATGGTGCTCTGAGGCTGACAGTGTCACAGCACCGCTGGCTTTGAAACACGTCACCCTCCCAGCCGAGCTAATCTGTGACCTTTCAGCTTCCCTCAAAGCAGAGGGTGACAGAGCCTTCGGAAATCTTTACAAGGTTATCCTGCTCAGGAGCTCAGAACACATTAATATAAATTTTGTAGCAGAAGCTGTAATTTATCTGAAATTTGAAATCTTAGAACTTCTGCGGGCTCTTAGACCCCCAGGCGGCGCTCTGCCCCGGTTTAGAGCTTGCTTCCTGTGGAGGGAATGAGCACTGGGGTCAGAGGTCACGCTCCTGTCTCTCGCTTGATGCTCTGGGCTATGAGATCAGTGCCAGGCATCAACAGCGAGGAATGCAATATCTCCACAGTTCACCCTTCGAGTCGAATATACACGATACTTTGTGATGCGTGACTTCAGTGGTCCGTTGGCTCAAGGTACAATAGAGTACAGTACAGTATGTAGTGATTATTACTGTATATTATTATTATCATTATTAATATTGTTAATATTATTATTATGCACTGTGTTATTATTTTTCTGACTTACTTGGAAATTAGACTTAAAGACAGATTTAGGGCTCGGACTCATAACCTGTTGACTGCCTTTTTACGATGGCAGGGGCAATGTGCCAACAGCTTCAGCCATCGTTGCACCACACAGTAAATAAGAACGTAAATTGTTATTCTTGTTATACTGCCACGAAAAGTAGATGTGCCACTGTATCGACAGAAGCCAGACTCACACACTGCATGGATTACTGATGGACTGCTAATTTTATTTGTTCGAGCCGAACCGCCCTGTGATGTTTCTGTGACATCTAACATACGGAGATCATACGGAGAATTCTCATTTAGAGAATGAGCTACTCAGGCATCGCGACAGTAAACTGGCAGCCGTGATGTTTGGGTTCTGTTGAGTGCCAGTAGGGTTTGATCCCCTTCCTTTATTTCTGAAATAAACAGTGATCCGAAGTCCAAGCAAGCATTTATGGTGCCAAGTTTTGCTGTTGCACAATTTTAGAAAATGCATTTGAAACCATCCTGAGACTGACCGACTAGTTGTGGCACAGGGAGAGTTCATCCCAAACATCAACATCAGAAACATGACTAGGATATATGCGGTTTATTAGCAGTAAATGTACAAGTTACACTAAAGCTGGGCACTGTGGTATAAGATAAAATGAACACATAAACCACTGGCATGCTTTATGAGTATAAAGTACGATGCAGCCTAAACCCTGTGTATTGCATGGTGCTCAGCATTAGATTAACAATTAATTCTACAG
Source organism: Mormyrops attenuatus (assembly GCA_026777985.1). Lineage (NCBI taxonomy): Eukaryota > Metazoa > Chordata > Actinopteri > Osteoglossiformes > Mormyridae > Mormyrops > Mormyrops attenuatus. The sequence continues at coordinate 7,618,505 of JAODKC010000043.1, forward strand.
CTGTGGTCATCATATTCCAAAATCAGAGAGTTTGGTACGTCCCTCTGACAGACACTGGTGCTTTTATGGGTGAGGAAATTGTCTGCTGTCCTTGTCACTTTCCATTCATATGCTGCTTTATCATTTAGCGAAAGAAGCTATTTTATGACTCATTAAGTAGCCATCCAACAGCATTGCACTTTTATACCCAGAGAGCGGGAGGTAAATCAGACTGTGAACATGCTATTGGAGGAAAGTTCACCTGGACATACTTATCCAGAAAGCACACTGCTGCTATAGGTATACGGCAAAACATATGCCAGATTGACTGCAGTAAGGCACTCAACAGAAAATATAAAACTAACTTCATCAAAAGGTAAACACGACCATTATTTCACATCCCTATGCTTGGGTTTAATCGCTTTTTTCTCCTTTAAACCTGAGTGAAAAAACGCTGTTTTTCAGAATGCTGTTCTCTCTCTCTCTTTCTCTCTAGCACTCTCTAAAGATCCTCCCTAGTTCCTCTCCACCTGTCAAAGCACCATGTGGGATAAGCTGTGTGATTAAGTAAGCGCAGTTTGAACAGGGGAGAGGCGAAAACACCAGCTCTCATTAAAAATGCAGGCGGATTATTTGAGCCAGAAACTGTCCTGCGGTTCAGTGCCTTTCACTCAAGGAAGATGCTTGCAGCCAGCTCACTATGGCAACTCCTGGCAATAGGTGGAGCGAGAAGAGGACCGACCGCGACCCAGTATCTCATAATGATCAGAGGCTCTTTCAGTCTACCTCCTCTGCAGAAACAACAAAGTCTTTCACTCTGTGAGATGTGGGTTTGTAACGTTTCCGGTTCTGCGTTCAGATTTCATTAAAAATGTTTCTCTGATGTTGTTTTGTAGCAGGTCCAGATTGGCCCGAGAAAGAGTGACTGCATGCATAGGTAGAGATCAGGTGGTCAGGCAGCTGGGTTTGTGGGCAGTCTACCTCTCCCAGACACTCCATCTTAGCTCCGAGCAAAGAAACAAGAAGAAAAGTCAAGCTGCAAAGCTGAAGCTTTTAGCAAAATGTGTCTTTGATAAAAAGTTATGGCTACTTAAAAATCTATATTTTTTTCATATCTGAAACGTAATAAAAAAAAGTTCTGAGAACGCTCTCTGTTTTCCCTCAAGCTCACGAAGGGATGAATAGCTGTTGCCAGCTCTGAAGCTCCACCGCTCTCCCACACCCTCGCGGGAACGCCAGCTCACAGACGTTTCCTGTACGGTAATGCATGACCTGATCTGACCAGGTTTTCTGATGGTCATGAAGAACCTCCTCCAGGATACCTGATCCAGAATCGCAGTGTGCTCAGAACACAGACCATTCTCCACAGCTTAGGTCTTCAGTATTAAGCAGTAGACAGATTTATTTTCGATATGTTTTTACAGAGGAATGTGCAGTCAGAGAATGAGGCTCATCTCCGCAGAATGCTGGTTCTAACTCAAGGTCTGAAGTAGAATATTGGCTTTGCGTATTGCAGTATTTCGACTAAGCTTACATTTCTCCAGTTCTACATTGTATGCATTGTGTAACGAGTTTTACGTGGGAGAAACAGCGACTGATGCACCTGAGTACCAATGGCAGCGTCCCAGCTGGACATCGCTTCCACAATCGCTAGTTTGGCACTTAGTCTGCGTGAAACCACATGTTACAGCCTGCGCTCTCAGTATAACCCACATTCTCTGCTGAGCATTCGTGGAAGACAATGAATCACAATGACGGGGTGTCTTTAGTTCATTTTCGTCAAGTGGCGCTTAGTTTTCTAATGAAGACGGCTGATTTGTGATCGTCGAGGACTTCAATTTGAAGCAAGACAGCATACACAGGTCACAGGGTGGAGTAGCTGTTGTTCAGAGGAAAAATACAGCTTAAGGCAAGAAGGCAGAGATAATATGAGCTATTCCAAATGGAAAAGCGAGGATAGTGCTCCAAATACACATATTTGAAATACATAACAATATGAGTGATAACACCAATAAACAATATTAAGGAAATATTTAAATAATGACAGTGCAAAGCAGAAAATGATTAATTACACATTACATGTTACATTTTTAAAAATACATCACTTTAAACTGGCCTTCTACGCGGAGATTATCTGTTGAGCTGAGCAATATGACTCTCAGAAAATCTAAACCCATCCATCTTCCAAATGCATTTCCAGTACAGGGTTGGGTGGGGGTGGGGGCTGGAGCCTATCCCAGGCAGCATAGGGCACAAGGCAGGGGTCCACGCAGGATGGGGTGCCGAGCCATCACAGTGCAAACACACGCTCACAGTCACACTCCATGGGAAATTTGGAAATACCAATTCACCTAACTGCATGTCTTTGGACTGCAGGAGGAAATCAGAGTACCCAGAGGAAACCGGGGAGAGCGAGCAGACTCCACACATACAGGGCGCAGGGTGGGCAGAAACACCCAACCCTGTATGTGTAAAGTAACAGTGCTACCCACTGACCAACACACACACACACACACACACACACACACACACACACACACATATATACACACATACATAATTTTTGAGAGAGGTGCAGAGGTTTCTATGGGTATTTCTCAATATGCATTCTTGACTGTACTTTACCCACTTTACATCATCTTCCACTGCCAAAGACCATTTAGAATACTAAAAAAACTGACGTACAGAGGACGGTAAAAAAATCCCTAAATGTCATTCTTGCCCTGCCCCAAATATCAAGGATGTATCATTTGCATCCTCACCAAATGACACCAATCATATGATTCATTGCGCCCCAAGTGCGTTCTTGGCAGGCAAGACCACACATACGATCATTAGGGTTCTTGGTATTGAGAAACACCCAGGATATGTAATTCTTAAAAGCAACACTATACTGGCATATTCCCGGCTAATTTTGTTGTCAGGATTTGGGATTCGAAAATGCTGCAGTGTCCTGGGTATGATGTTAAACTGCAACTGGCCCTGCAAGCGGTCCTCCAACTTGCAGGGAAAAAAATTGGGGGTTGGTGGCAAGACTGGCACTCCAGCCACTGTAAAAAACTTCACAGAGCTCCAATGAAGCAGACTGGACTCGTTTCTGTTCTCCGCGGGAGTAGCTTAGCCGCAGCCTCCCTTAGGAAAGCTACATGTATGATGAAGAGGATGGGGGAAGCCTCGTCCACGGAAGAGTCGAAAGTACTGGAGAGCCAATGGGGTCAAGCCCATTTGGGATTGGAACTGGCGTGGTGCTGAAGCATCACCTGCTGCATGGCAGTACTTGGGTCCTAATCTGAGGTGGCCCATCCGGCTAGGTGTGTGGAACGTCTTGTCTCTCCCGCATGATGATCCCACATGATGACCCCTGCATGATGGTCTTCCTCTGCTGTCACAGGAGCTTCGTAAATTCTGAATTTCAGTAGCAGCACTCTCTGAGGTACACAGACAGGGGAGTGGCCTAATCTCTCTAGGTAGGTACACATATTATTAATCCGGTGGCTCTGATGGCTACCATACTCGGCAGCTGCTGCTTTGGTGGATCGGCTTCTCCTGATGGTGTTCGATGTCATTCCTTTCAACGAGCATATTATGAGATTCAGACTAAGGCACTCTCTGGGTGTCTCGTCTGTTTTCTCAGTATATGCTCCGACTGCGGTGAGTGATGTCTCATTGAGGGAGACATTTTATTGGAAATTTGCTTAGTGGTTGATGAGTTCCCATGAAGTAACACTCCTCTGGTCATGGGTGACTTCAATGCGATCGCTGGCACTCTCAGGGCTGGCTATTACAGTTTTTTCCAAATGCTAACACACTAAAATGACACGCATAGCACAATTACTTAAACTGACACACAGAGAGCAAAACCTCTTCTCAAGTCTCCAAAACTCTAAACACATTTTCTGCTTTACACACATTTCGCAATTCAAAATGCAACTTTTTAAATGCACTGAACACGGTTCTCTGCATAAGACGCACCAATCTGACATAAAGTTACATGTTTGCCATTTCAAAACACTGGGCATTCAAAATGACACTACATAAGCTAATTGGCCAATATATGTGCCACCTGGCCAAACACCTCAATGGTTAATTGTTACCACTTCAATCAGGAAGTAAGCAGACAACAACTTTCAAATGAAATCAGAGCAACCTTAGTTGATCATGTCATCAACCATGGGCTGACAATGCGAAAGGCTGGACATAGAGTGCAGCCCAACTTGAGCTGTTTTACTGTCGCCTCTGTCATCCAGACATGTAGACTGGAGTTGTCACGTTGGGGCTGCGGCGAGCGGGGAAGCAAGCGCACGAGTCCAGGTTGCGGGGAAAACGGGGTTTATTCCAGGGGAAGCAAGCAAACAGGGGAGCATACGGGACAAACGTCAGCAACAATACACAACATCAATGACGGATCTGGGGAAGATGACTAGAACGCGGACTAAATACACAGGGTAACGAGCAAGAAACGGAAAACAGCAGGTAAACGGAAGGATTCCACACGGGGTTAACGAGGAGGAGTGGTTCACAGGAGGGCGATCGGGGCTGGGCGTGACAGGAGTACAGGTATGTAACCAAAATTTCGTTCACACTGTGTAGTACACCCCATGTCATAGTGTATCAGTTGGGTGACATCATTTTACTTCATGAATGGCTGATGTCATACACTAACTGTACAAGTTTCCTGTACAATTTACTCTACTGTAGGGGAAATATCTTTAGCCTGCATTGTCCAAGCCCTACATTTTTGTTTTTTTGTTTTTCTAAAGGACTGTGAGACGCAACCATGGTGAACCATTTGGAAAATAATGAAATCAGATTACGAGAAGTTCAAAGTCACAGCATCCAAGACAACACCATATTCAACAACATTCAACGAGTCAGTCTGTCCACATTGGCTTGCATTCTCAAGCGAAGCCAAATCAGACTGAAACAACTATATAAGGTGCCTTTTGAGAGAAACTCTGAAAGAAACAAAGAGTTCAGACGAGCATATGTGGATGTAAGTACAATATTGACTGCAGCACACTACACGCAACATTGTTTCCCAGTGTACAGGATCACACCATATTGACTGATTTTTGTTCTTTGTTTTCAGGGAGTACTGGAAATGGATGCTCATGCAATCCCACATGAGTTCATCTTCATAGATGAGGCTGGGTTCAACCTAGCAAAGACCAGAAGAAGGGGAAGAAACGTCATTGGCCACAGAGCCATTACAGATGTTCCTGGCCAACGTGGTGGGAACATCACAACGTGCGCTGCCATCTCCAATACGCATGGTGTCCTCCATCGTCATGCCAACCTTGGACCATTCAACACAGGCCATATTCTCACATTTCTGGACAGACTCCACAACATTCTCATACCACCAGTGCGTATGAATGATGCAGACCATCGAAGAAACCGGTACGTTGTAGTATGGAACAATGTGAGCTTTCATCATGCAGCCCCAGTCCAAAATTGGTTCGCTGACCACCCACCGTTTCTCGTGCAATACCTCCCACCATACTCACCATTTCTGAACCCCATAGAAGAGTTCTTTTCGGCACGGCGGTGGAAGGTATACGACCGGCAGCCCTATGTGCGCATGCCTCTTGTGCAAGCTATGGAAGAGGCCTGTGATGAAATTGATGTGGGTGCGATTCAGGGATGGATAAGGCACTCAAGGCGATTCTTTCCTTGAAGTCTGGCAAGGGAAGATATTGCCTGTGATGTGGACGAGGCGTTGTGGCCAGACCCAGCTGTGTGGCAAGATGCTGCCTAATTATTTTTCTTGCCTCTTTTTTTTCTATATATTTTTTTCTGCACATTCTCTTTTTCAGTCTACTGTTTTTTGTGAGCATATTTTTGTTCACTCCAATGTAAATATATCTGCTGTGCATATGTTACACTGACTTGTTTGGTGAAAAATAAAAAAATAAATGCATATGTGTGTATCTGCAAATATTTCTGTGCATGTGAACAATCTTAAGAATTTTCTACAATTTGAACTTAGTATTATGGCAAAGCATACTAAAGATGAGAGTGCTTTTCATTATGCCCAACAGCGTGTAGTTGGTTAGACAAAAATCTGGTAATATGAATGACGTATCTGCCATTTGGTGCAAAAGTTTGATTTTGATAATTCTATATGTAGTTTTGGTTGCAGTGTTTCATTTTGCAGGATATGTGAGGTGTTTTGCTCTTTAGGTGAGGTGTTGCCTTGTTGTCAAAATTGTGCTTTAGCAATTGGAAAAACTGTAGGATTGCGTTGGTTCCCATGGGTCAGGTGACCGTGGTGAAAGTGGCTCCATGTTTCTTGACTTTGCAAAATTGAGGGGCTGCGGGTCTCTGGATCGTTGGACTTGATACTCTAATACTGTTGGTGTGGTGAAGGAGATCGATCACATCCTTGTGGCTCCCAAAGAAATGCAGGGTTTACAGAAGTGCTCAGTTTGTGAATTCTGACCACGGACTTGTTGTTGCTACTATTCAGCTTAGGTCTAGTAGGCTACCACCTACTAGGAGAATGAGGCTGGACTTGGCCAGACTTCAGGGTCAGGCTGTTTCTAATGACTCTGTATTCAATTTATGTGAGGAACTTGCAGACTTAGGTGCAACTGCTAATTGTAGTGGGAGATCTTCTTTGACAAGACCCTGAAGGTTGTGTTGGTGTTGCGGGTATTATCAGAAGGATGTTTCATCTTGCAGCATACCCTGGATATTATCGAGAGGAGTCACAGTGCATGGCTTGATGGCAACTTCAGACTGTACTCGAAAAGGAGAGGGATGGCTGCGAGGGGTCTGAGGGCAGATAAGGATGCCTTTGCTAGAAGAATCTGTGAGCAAATGACACACCATCTATGGTCAAGTCACCACCTAACCCTAACCCACCTCCTGCTTACACAGGAATTGAAGCATTATTCACATCTGAATCTATTCCTCAGAGAATTGCAGTCAGAAAGGGTGATGCAATGGACCTTTTTAAAACTGATCCTTCGGCTAGGACGTTGGACATCTCTGGGTCCATGGTTCTTGAAGCTGATCCACTGAGTTATGAACCACCCAATCTCACAGAAATTTCACAGGTGGTGAACCAGCTGGGGGTAGGGAAGGCTGCAGGGATCTGTGGTATCAAGGGTGAACTTCTCCAAGCTGAGGGTAAGGCTGTCCTCCTGGCATTGCAAGCAATCTTTGCTTCTATTTGGGAGATGGGTGTCATCCCAACTAGCTTGAAAACAGGACTTCTTGTCCCTATCTGGAAAGGGAAGGGTGATTGCCTGGACTGCGGCAACTACAAGGGGATAACACAGCTGTCAGTGCTGGGTAAGGTCCATGCTAGGGTCATCCTCAACAGGATCCGTGATTACTTGCTCACCTATCACAGCTAGCATACTTACAAGTCTACCATTGACCGCATCCTGACACTGAGGGTTCTCATCGAGCACAAGCACGAATATCGGCAGAGGAACTTTGCAGCCTTTGTCCATTTTTGTAAAGCTTTCAACTCAGTTGATTGAGTTGGCCTGTGGGACATCCTGTGGGACAACTTTGTGGGATTTCCCCAAAGTTGCAGAACATCATGACTGGCTTGTACACTGGTACTGTGAGTGCTGTGCAGAGTGAACGTTTGCCATGTTCACAGTTGATTCTGGGTTTTGTCAGGAGTATGCTATTGTTCCCCTTCAATGCTTGCATGAACTGGGTGCTGGGCAGGGTTGTGGGCTCCAGCAGCTGTGGGTCATCTATTGCTGAAGAATGATTCACAGATCTTGACTTTGCCGACAATACTGCAATATTCGCAGAGTCAATGGAGGCTCTGATCGGGGCTCTCGGGAGACTGAGCGAGGTGTCTGAGTGTCTGGGCTTTCAAGTGTCCTAGATAAAAACCAAGATCCAGGATTTTAATGACCTCCCAGGCACAGCCACCAAGAGTGTGTCTGTCTGCGGAGAGAATGTCGACAACGTCAAGAGGTTCACTTACCTCGGCAGCGACATTCATGTCTATGATGACTCTTCTTATGAATTCAGTAGATGGATTAGGAGATCATGGGCGGGGGGGGTGGGGGGTGGTGGTGTTATGCGGCCACTTGAAAGGGGTGTGTGGTGTTCCTCATAATTTTGTAAGAGGACGAGGGTCAAAATCTTGTCCTGGTGCTCCCTGTTTTGCTGTATGGCTGCGAGACATGGACTCTATCCAGTGACCTGAGGCGAAGACTGGATTCATTCGGTACTGTTTCTCTTCGGAGAATCCTTGGGTACTGCTGGTTTGACTTTGTGTCGAACGAGGGTTGCTCAGGCAGTCCCGAATGAGGCATATTACCTTCATTGTGAGGGAGCATCACTTACAGCACCATGGCCATGCAGCACAATCTCCTGAGGGTGATCCGGCTCGCAGGATCCTCATTGCTGAGGACCCGAGTAGCTAGACTAGGCCAAGGGGACATCCATGTAACACCTCGCTGTAGCAGATACATAGGCCATTTCCGGTGGGTGGGACTGGACTGCATGTCACCTTGGGTGTGGATGTTGCCCAGTATGTACCAGTGCATGCACCCCAACCTGAGCTGACCTTATATTACCTTAATACTGATCAAGTATAGCCTAAGAACTTTAAAACTGTTCATAAAAAGCTTATCCGTTTCACTACACTGCTTATATTTGTGTTTGCTGCAAATACACCTGCCTGTAGTCTGTTTCACGAAGCATGATTTCTTGCGTAGCCGGAGAGCTTGTCAGATTTAAGGGAGTCTGGGCTAAATGGGCTTTATCTCTGTTCACTTACCTTTAGCCCACACTACCTTAAATCCAACAAGTTATCTGTCTCCGCAAGAAATCCTGCTTCATGAAACAAGCCCCTGGTCTGGTGGAATATCATTGCTGTATGCCTGCACCAACCGTTACCGTCTCTTTCCACTGACAGATATAGTATGAACTCAAGATTCCATGCGCACGATTGTCCGCAGCCCAAAAGTGCATATGCAAAGGATTGAACTAGCCTTTAGATGGACACGAAAAGGGTTTCTGCGTTGTTTGACAATTCAGTTTGAATGTTCAACTTCACTTGACAATAAACGCCCCCCCCCCCATCACTTCTACAGTGAGGGAGAGGCTAGCAGCTCAACCCAGAAACCCTGCGAGATGCAGCACCTGACACATTTTTTATTAAGAAAAGCCAGCTAACCACCTGCCTGTGAAGGAGTCCTTTGTTTCCTCTGCTCTTCATCACCGGAATAACGAGTCGTGCATTACCTTACTCCTTCAGAATGATCACAGTGGATCGGCGCAAAATTACATTTTTAGTAAATGTATTACGGAAAAATGTCAGCGTTTAAATTTTTTCCAGAGATTTATATCTACTTGTCCTCACTCCGGAATGCAGTAGAAAATATTTTCTAGAATATATTTACAGATTCATCATGTGATGTTTTCAAACACCAGCTGGTGCTGCTACAGCACATTTGCCATCAGTATGTGGGTTTCAAGATACTTCCCTTTAACCCTTTCAGCTTCCATCCCTTTAAAGCCATATCCACCTTTTTTGCAGGCTCTAAAAATAAAGGGAGGTATCCCTGCAATGTCAGACCTTACGGGCACAAATCACAAACAAGTCCTTTTTGCCCCAGTAATTATGTTGAGCTACAATTTAATTAAATACCTTTTCATTTAACAGTAAGTATTAAAAATGAAAACCGTCAGTCCTGTGACCTCCTCTATTTAAAAATTCAGCTAATTTATTAGACAGGAAATAAAATCTAACACCGTATTATGAAACTTGATATCAGTTCATCATTTTACATGTATAAAACTCCCCCAAACCTGTCCAAATTATGCTTGGAAATGACAAGATCTTTTTTAGATATTTTCAAAAAACATGATTTAGATATTTCATGAAGCAAGACTACTAGAGTTAAATATATAAAAAAAAGTAGTTATGGTGTTGTGAGTGTATTTAGCAGTGACATTTATCAATAATTATGGCTTTTCAACGGATACAAGCAGGCAAACATTTCTCTTTCAGGTATTTCAGTTGAAGCCTCCATTACAGGAAGAATTATGGTCACCAATTGAGGTATGAACTCTTGTATGAAATGTACTGCAGAACTGACTAGAACTTACCTAGTAGTATATGAACTACATTTACATTTCCTTTATTTAGCCGGCGCTTTTGTCCACAGTGACACACAAGTGAGGCCAATAGTACGAATAGGAATCAACTAGGCTTAAGTACAGCTGGACCTGAGCTTACAATGAACGCGCAGAAGTGTCAGCAGTGCTACTGATGAGCTATACAACATCATTCAAGCAAAGTAAGTACCTAATAAGACTACGATTCAATTGAGCAGACAGTGCAACATTAAGAGCATCGCCATTACAGAAACTAATCTAAATCTCATTTCAGATTAGACAAATTCTGAAGAAGAAGCACTTACATAATATAATAAGCAGTTTTAGAAATCCATTACCACAGAAGATCTCACTGCTTAAACAAAAAACCCAGAAGGTATGTCTGTTATCCAGTGTCTTATGTCATATTTTAATATTTTACTGTTATAAGTGTCTTGTGTTTTTAAGCTCCATTTATTTTCAAGCAGCTATCCATCAGTGCAGTTTCGGCTTATTGCTAAAAAGCCGCCCGGTGTCTTGTACTGAATGGTGATGCGGTTGTCTGTCAGGTTCTCCCCCTCTTCAGGATTAACCAGCTGTGACCTTCTTAGACCTGCCTCCTAGCTGCACAGACACAGACACCGTGTGGGGGTGTGCCACACCACTGCACCTGCTCATCAGGCCACTGTGTTATTTTCATGCTGCTGGGGTGCAGTTTTGTGCTTCAGCTGTCAATTGCTGTATGCTCAGCTGTATGTACAGCACATTTAACTTTACAAAACTTTTGGAGTTAGTCTGTCTTGGGAGTTATGACCCTTCATAAAAATGTGTCACTCTTTCCAAACTGCATTTTGGAGACATTATAATTTGGCCATATAGTATGGGAACTGAATCTAATTCACCAATACTGTGTCTGCTGTTTTATGAGGGAGAGATTTTCTGTGCCCTACAAAATCTTCACAGAGTAGATGAGCTTTGACCATGCTTTGTGCGACCATATATGGACAACAGGTGGGATGTGAGGAATGGGCTGAAACGTCGATATGTTTAAGCTGTTGACCTGGCCCACATTGCATGCATGCAGACGATCTGCAGGCTCCCCTTCCTCTGCAAACAAACATACGCTTCCTGGATCATGCTATTGAAAATCCTTCCAGCGGAGAAAAGAAAACAGGCATTGCTGAGCGCAGGGTTGGCAGACAACAGTGCCTCTTTTCCTCAAACTGCACACAGTGTGACAAACTCCCACAGCCCTAGTACAGGCCTGTCAGCCATTGACCAAGTGAGGGAATCACTTCCACATGGTTAGGAGCCTTACAGATTCTGTTTATTTTGTTCCTGCTTTCTTTCTGAGTTGCTTCTCCTCCTCATTGTATAGTTCTTTACAGCTGGATTTGTTATTAAGGCTAATAACTGGCCCCAAAGCCCTGTTACAGGCCCAGGTTTATAAAACAGACAAATGTGTTTGTTTGGCATAGATTCTTCAATTCAAGTCCCTTCTCTTGGACCGACTGTTGCATGACTGCAGTGCCACATGCTAATTACCGGGAAGCATTTGGTTTATTTGTCAGATATCTGGTTCTGAGCCGCTGCCTGTGCTTTTCCCACTGAGCGTGATCCAGATTCAGACGAATAGATTGTATCGAGAATGGAATTGCAACAGTTAACAGAGTCAGCTAACCCGTATGGAAAGAATTAAATAAGGGGTATGAGATGTCTGACAGAACTGCCTTTCAAATTCGTACTGAAGGACATGGTCTACAGACAGCTGTGAAGCGAGTCTACAGCAAGCTTTCCCAGGCGTTTAACAGTCATCTAGTCATTCATTTAGTCTGTTATTTTTAGATTTGTAATGGTTTTATTCCGCTGTCTTTATGTCTATAGTAGGTGCATGTGGGGTGTGGACATTCAGGAGGCCAGAGATTGAAAAGGGTAATGAGAGGTCAACAGGAACAAGCAGAGACACTGCAAAAACAACTGATAGGTATCAGTGCAGGCATACTCAAAGGCACAAATAAAGCCAGCACCTACATAATCAACGGAGCTTAATAAAGGAAGTACAGAAGTAATTACAGGAGCTAAATAAATTCAAAACAGACACAATCAAAGGGGAAGAATAAAGCCCACACAGAGACAATCAAAGGATCTGAATAAAATCAACACAGGCATGATCAAAGGGGCTTAATAAAGCCAGCACTGACATATTTATAAGGACAGAATAAAATCATCACTTACCTGTTCAAAGGGACTGAAGTATGCCAGCACAGACCTAAACATAGAAAGTGGATAAAGCGGCACAGACATAGTCAAAGGGGCTGAATAAAGCCAGCAAAGAGATAATCAAAGGCGGGTGAATACAGCCAGCACAGGGATAATCAAAGGGAGTGAATAAAGGCAGCACAGAGATAATCAAAGGGGGTGAATAAAGCCAGTACAGAGATAATCAAAGGGGATGAATAAAACCAGCACAGAAATAATCAACGGTTGTGAATAAAGCCAGTACAGAGATAATCAAAGGGGGTGAATAAAGCCAGTACAGAGATAATCAAAGGGGAGTGAATAAAGACAGTACAGAGATAATCAACGGGTGTGAATAAAGCCATCACAGAGCTAATCAAAGTGGGTGAATAAAGCCAGCACAGACATAATCAAAGGGGATGAATAAAGCCAGCACAGAAATAATCAAAGGGGGTGAATAAAGCCATCACAGAGATAATCAAAGTGGCTTGAAGAAAGCCAGCACAGAGATAATCAAAGGGAGTGAATAAAGCCAGCACAGAGATAGTCAAAGTGGGGTGAATAAAGCCAGCACAGAGATAATCAAAGGGGGGTGAATAAAGCTAGTACAGAGATAATCAAAGGGGGAGCGCTGAATACAGCCAGCACAGAGACAATAGAAAGGGGTGAATAAAGTCAGCACAGAGATAATCAAAGTGGGGTGAATAAAGCCAGCACAGCGATAATCAAAGGGGGTGAATAAAGCCAGCACAGAGATAATCAAAGTGGGGTGAATAAAACCAGCACAGAGATAATCAAAGGGAGTGAATAAGCCAGCACAGAGATAATCAAAGGGGGTGAATAAAGCCAGTAAAGACATCATTCATGTTCATTCTAGATACAGAGAGAATTGAAAGCAGAACTCTGAGGATGACTGAACTGACACATTAGCACCAGGCCATATTGGATGCCTTATCTGTATCCAGGGGAACCTTATTCTGAGGTTGCAGCTGATTAAAGAACTAGACTTATGACTCAACAGATATAACACACTTTCACCCTATCTCTCTCTCTCTTTCTCAGTCCCTTATCTTTACTTGCTTGTTGAGTGGTGCTTGTTTAAAGTTAATATCGTCTGACAGTATCCGTCATCTTCCTCTAGGTCAAGTGGAGCAGTCCGCCACAAAGTGTTGACATTTCATGTCTTCCCAATCCCACGGTGCACTCGTGGAGATTTTCTCCTGTCAGTTCATCTCAGAAGTCCACTTTGAGGCACGGAAGAGCACATGCTGTGCTCAGTTGCTGAAGGTAGTCTGTCTTCTTTGAGGAGAGTGACAATAAGGCCGCCTGATTAAGAATAATTCTCTCCAGTGGGCCACTACTGTATAACTCCCCAGTTTTAACTGAATTGCACTGGAGCTTTTAAAGAAAACAAGGGCCTATAAATGTGTTCCATCTTAAACCCAGAACCATCTGGGTTCAATTTCAGGTCCTTACACACTAGCTAGCTGCAGTTAGAAAGCCAATTTCATCAAAAAGTGGACTACCTAACAAGGAGGAAATGATCTTTACTTTTAATTGTTTCTGCATTGGGGAAGAAACCCTTCACTGTACACTATAATCTTGGCAGATAGATGGGACTACCTTCAGAAAAAAGGACATACTCAGCATAATCTCAGTTACTAATACTCAGTTAGGTCTGGGATTGCTCAGCTGAGTGGAAATATTATACGATAAAATAGCTCTGGCTTTTTGTTTTATATCTTCTCGATAAAAGGAGATCATTACAAAAAAGAGGATTAAACTACCTTCCTCGCATTTTTAACCTGAGGAAATATCTTTGAACTTCTCAAAGAGGCCTGACTGGATCTGAACACAATCTCTACAGGGTCTCCCCTTTGAGAGTCAGATTGTTATAAGCTCTCACCTTCTCCTCAGCTACCAACTTTAATTCACAGTGATAAAAATCTTTTATGATGTCATAATCCAATAATTCAAGCAACGTCTGTCCATGCAGCTATCAGGGACCCTGGAGAACACTCTGGACGGGATGCTAGTCCATTGCAGGGCACTAACTCAGTCAACAAAAGGGAGCAAATGAGGTATCTAGTGTTTCTTATAGACAATACAAAGAGGTGGATGAGGTTAGGACCTTCAGTTACAGCTGAGAACCAGATTTGCTTCATAAGTTCTTTGTTACCTCTGGACCTCCGGATCTCTTGACCCTGTGGATTCTTACGTCTGACTGCTTAAGCTTTCTGACCCAAGAGTGATTTCTGTTAGGCATCAGTTAAACACTTATGGTTTGGTTGGCAGCCCTGAGTAAAACTTTTCCTAGCGAGTCTTTGCTCAGCTTCCCATTGCTGTGTTATGGCTTTCGATTGGCCATATGTGACAACAGATGCTGTTTTTTGGGGGAGGGAGGGGACCAATTAAAATAGCCGTTTTGTTTTTCAAGGGAGGTGCCTGGTGCTGTCCACTCTTGCCACAGAATCTGTGAATGAGACAATCTTTTGATTAAACCTTGTGTGAAGCCACATTTTTTGCTCAATCAACAGCTTGTTCGATGAATTAAAAACAGGCAGAGTGCATGAGGGAAAAATGCAGTAAGAGGGCAATTAAACCCACAGATATGTGAGAGGCACAGATCAATAATGCATTTAATGCTAGTTTGGCTTATTGGACACAAATTGCTGGGCATGGGAAAACAAATGCTTTATGTTCGTTATTGAGCAGCGCTAATTGGGCTCACGCTCCTGCCGATGATCTGGGATTGATGCGTTCTCCCAGACTGCAGGCCCCCAGTCTACAAGCATGTAAACTCCAATAGGTACTTTTTCAAAAATCAGAGTAGTCTTTCCATTTTAAAGGTAGAGCCACACAGACAGGAGCAAAAAATGCCCAAGGGGGACCCCACCCAAGTTGGAACAAAAAATAGTTAAATGGGACTCCCCCTAGGGAAATAAATGTTAAAGTCACCCCCCGGTCCAGTTCTTAGCTACTTCCTAATGTGATTATACAGTATGTTAGTGGTAGGGGGTCCCTGCTTTCATTTGGGGGGGGGAGGGTTCCTGGTTTAGAATTACCTTGAAATTGCTGCATTAATTGATTAACTTTCAGTAGTACCTGTAACACCATGCAATGACATTAAGCACCATGCAAGCTGATGTGTTTGTCTGTGTGTGCAGTTGGCACACATCTCGGACAGGTTCAGTGTGTTAACGGCGCTATTCACCCACAAACCTCTTCCCCGCCCTATAAAGATCATACACAGAAATGCATTTGATAGCGCTGGTCGCTGGATCATGAAGGCGTGTGATAAAATGTCCATAAAACCTGTGTGATATAGCAGCTTTCCCTCATTCCTCTGCATTCAACCCAAATTTCTTTGCAATGTTTGCTAAGTAAAAGGTCATTTTCCACACTCCCCTCTGTTTTTAAAGACATGGCAGTAGTTCCTTAGTCATTTATTAATGGTCACCCTCTGGCCAGTGTTGACATTTCCAGTAGCTATCGTGTCTTCAAAGGCCCATCTGACAGCGGCGGATCCTATTTCTCACCGTAGCGAATCGATGCTGTGTTCAAAGTGATGATGCCCCCTCCCCTTCTTCTCGGCACAGAGCCGACATCCAAGAAGCTTGTGGAGGTTTAACCCACGGCGGCCGGGAATCATATCCAATGGTAAAACAGAGGGAGTCCAAATCCAAGGCAGTGGGGGCCTGGGTGCATAGGAGCAGCCTTGGGGTGTCTTGGTTAAGCTGCTTCGGGGCACTCTCTCTCTCTGTCTGTCTGTCTCTCTCTCTGTCTGTCTGTCTCTCTCTCTGTCTGTCTCTCTGTTTCTCTTTCTGTCTCTCTGTCTGTCTGTCTGTCTCTCTCTCTGTCTGTCTGTCTCTTTGTCTCTCTGTTTCTCTCTCTGTCTCTCTCTGTCTATCTGTCTGTCTGTCTCTGTCTCTGTCTCTCTCTCTGTCTGTCTGTCTCTTTGTCTCTCTGTCTCTCTGTTTCTCTCTCTGTCTCTCTCTGTCTATCTGTCTGTCTGTCTCTGTCTCTGTCTGTCTCTCTCTGTCTGTCTCTTCCTCTGTCTCTCTTTCTCTCTGTGGGAATTTGCATTTGGTTATGGAGAATTATTGATTCCCAGAACAGATATCTTCAGACTCTTTTATGTAACATGTGAAATTTGTATTATACTATCTGCCTCACTGGTAAGCTGCTTCAGACAAAAATGCCAGTTTAATAAATAAATGTAAATGTGATATCCCAGAGTATTTCAGTGGTATCTATTCATTGTTTAAAATTCAGATTAATATTGTCCTGGACAAGTAAAAACAAACTATTGTCAAATAACTTTGCTTGTAATATTGCAGCATTATTTGTATGTTCCTGGCCAAGTATTAGACCCCTCCAAACTTTTATATAAATAAGTAAACATACTTACAATAAAGAACAGGTGCATGCATAGCCTACAGCTCCCAGGACCCAGGTAGGTTTTACCGAGCCATGAAATGTGAAAATGTGCAAGACAGGTGTCCTTAGCAGTGCAAGGACCCCAGGATAGCTGCCAGGGAGAAGGAAAAAGACAGGGTGGCGTGTAGTAGGGCTCCTGCTCTGAGTCGCTCAAAGACACAGGAATTACAGCGCTCTGAGAGGAGGAGTAGGAGGAGGAAGAGGAAGAAGCTGACGGCTCCCCGCCTGGCCAGCCTCAAAGCCCGCGGGGTCGACGGACATGTTGGCTGACAGCTCCACGGTGGCTCCGTGACAGGAGGCAGAGTGGATCGGGAGAGGACTGTGTGGGCGAGCTCGAGATTCCAGGTACTGCGAAGGCTCGGGGTTCAGATCCCTTGTGGGACTCTGCCGGCTCGTGGTCGAGCCCGGCGATTTGATGCAATGCCTGCCAAGAAAAAGTCCAGGTTTGGCAGAACTGTCCACAAAACTTTTCCTAAAAACATGCTTTCAGATTCCTAAGGCACCACCCCACGCTCAGTCCCCTCCATAATATCCTCAAAATCCACCCCTCCATCCATCCTTCCATCCACCCATCTAACCAACTATTTATCCCGGTCGGGATTCTGAAGGGGGTCTGGAGCCTCAGATGTCCTCAGTTACAATTTAACATTAAATGTAATAAGTAATTTTGAGTTCTCTCTACACTGTAAATATAGAACAACAATTATAGAATTTGAAAAACACTGAATCAAAACTTATTGAACACTGAGTTGTTCTGGAGAAGTCTACAAGGCCGATGGTGCTGATTTAGCCTTTTTGTTCTTATTGCTTTGGTGACAGAGAATTTCAGAGGGATGTAGAAGTGACTGAGAAAAAGACATAAGGGGTGATGAGAACTGAAAGCAGACAGGCAGCGCTTTCCCT
The DNA here is from genome assembly GCA_026777985.1 of Mormyrops attenuatus. Taxonomy (NCBI): domain Eukaryota; kingdom Metazoa; phylum Chordata; class Actinopteri; order Osteoglossiformes; family Mormyridae; genus Mormyrops; species Mormyrops attenuatus. The sequence continues at coordinate 7,636,145 of JAODKC010000043.1, forward strand.
TCTCGTGATCTGTATGCAATTAATTAAAATGAATCCCCTCAATATTACCTCATTTGATATCTGCAACTGTCAGTTTTTCAGTGATGTGATGTTACAAGTAGCAGAATTACATGTTAATATGTGATGGTACCTTAATATGTGCTTATAGGTGAAGCTAAGCCGGTGTCCGTTACACTTCATGGCTCCATACTGTACATAGCATCAACCGTGACATAACCAGCCGTCTTTATCAAACATCACGCAAAGGAGCTCTGATTTCATCTCCTTTTTTAGACGACCTGTTCACACTGCTGCAGAAAATGCAGGAAATGTGTCATTACGGGACGTTAACAGACCTATTTTGGCTTTAAACGTTCTGAAAGATTGCAGCGTAGAGACGAAAAACAACAACAAATGCTATGCAGAAAGATGTCGTATTTTTAATTACTGTTTTAGGTGTTCGGCTCACACAACCTTTGATCTCCCAGAGTGTATTACGTTGTAAAAGACAAGCGACAAGCACTGCAAGCACTCTGTGGGTGGCCAAATCCCAACAGGAAATCAAAAGAAGAAAAAGGTAGGAGCGTACAATCTTTGGCGCGGGATGCTTACTTGTTACTGTATTGTTGTATTGCGACTTTATTACATAATTCAGCATGATTAATGTTGGTGAGACAACCTGAAATATCCAGGGTTTGATAGCATCAGGATCAGCTATAGGGTAAGACAGACAAAATCATTGACCAAATCATCTTCTTCAGGTGACAATGAACTACAGCCATAAACCAACCAGGACTGTGACACAGAGATCTGCACCACAGCAACACCCCCCCCCCCCCTCCCTCCCGACCGCAGTAATCCAGTCATCTGTAAAAGAATACATTTCACTGCCTATATGTACCAACAACTGATGTCGCAAGCTTCAGAGGGTCTGAAAAAGCCTATTTGCTCACAAATTGATGATTAGTAATGGTTTGTGACATTAGAAAGCCGAATGAGTGTGAAGCATTTCTGCATGCATTCTATCACAAACAGACCAAACATTAATACTGGAGAAAAGTCCTTGGCTGTAACCAGACAAAAAAAAACTCTAGAATGTATAAAAATCTCTGTGGTAACAGTCGACTGCAGGAGGGCAGGGACCATTATCCTCTGACACGGGCTGACACACTCAGGGGTGCCCGCAGTTGTGTGCAGATATTTTGAGAACAGGACCTCTGTCTGTGTGTGCAGTTTAGCTCAGGTGACAGTGGCCTTGAGGACAGATTGTGTTCTGCACCTGTCTGGGGCCCCTGGAGCCCAGCGGAGGCTGCGGCACAGGGAGCTCACCCACGGGCCTGTTAATAGCATTACCATCAATGAGACGTTAACCCTCCCTACCACAGTGGGGTCTGAGAAGCTTACATAAACACACAGGATTGTGGGAAATGTATTTCTGGGCACAAGACCCTTTCAACAGTCGAGTATGACATACAGTGGACCTAAAGCTCATTTAAAGCATTGCGTTACATGTGTGCCATTTAAACCACATGGTAACAGGCTAAAAGGTGTGCGATTTAAACCACATGCTAACAGGCTAAAAGGTATGCGATTTATACCACATGGTAACAGGCTAAAAGGTGTGCCATTTTAACCACATGGTAACAGGCTAAAAGGTTTTGCAATGCAAGCTACTGGGCATTTCACACCTCAACAGTGGGACCTTCGATGTGAAAAAGAAAGTTACTAGTCTGACCTTCACAAATGGGACATGATGCATGTAAATGATGGCATTCAGTGACCTTAGAGGGTACGATTACGACGTAGTAACATAATGCCCCGATTTCCCATAAATCAGCCCGAATCAGACACATGCAGGCACTGCAGGGAGGAAGCACAGTCTTCCTTACATCCTTGACTTTCAGCCGAGGAGAACGTGGGGTGTTTTACCGGAGATGGAGACAATCCCTGCTGCTTTGTAACGTGCCTAGAGGAAGATTCACAGCACCAGACTAACGACAAAGAAATCTTGTAAGGGTGAGACTAAACAGCAGTATTGGTGACCTTCCATGGTGGGAAGGTGCTGGACAAGGCCCTCATCCCCTGTCTGTGTATTATAATGTACATACATTGACAGTTATCTAACAGACATTTTTATCCAAAGCGTGAGACAATCTGACAAAGCTGGGTCAGCCAGATCCAGAAGTACTGAGGGTTAAGTGCCTTGCTCAAGGGTCCAATTGTGACATCACTCTTCCAACTTTGGGTTTTAAACCAGCAACCTTCTGATCACAGGTACTCACGATGCCAGCAAGGTACACCAGGGTGCTTGATCGTTCTGTGATGCCTATTAACTTCATGCTTTATCTCTAAACGTATGGATAGAGCAAACAGCAAGCATTAAGCACACAGTGAAATGTCAGCCACATAACTGCTCTTTGTGCACCACTGTCAAACTATGTGTAAGCTGCACTGCAATTTGCATGTGACATGCCCACTATTGGACTGAATTGTTGCTTGTTCCCAATGTCAGGCAGCAAATTACTTCTCAGCAATCTGAGGAATATTCTCATCAAGGGCTGACCGTAGGCCTGACATCAGCTGCAGATTGGGTGTGAGCACTGGTCCCATACTCCTAACGCTGACCCTACCCAAGATCCTACAGATTACTTCATCGTGATATGAGTGGACACCTTGTGATTGTATAGAAGGTAAAACATGAAAAGTTGTGGTAGAGCAGAATGGCCTGTGCTTGTTGGAGATCTGGATATGGAAGGCAGGCTCAGAGTAGGAGATCCACATTTTCATCGCAGCTCTGGAGGGGGATACTGCTCGTCTCGGCGTGACCACGCTTCAGGTCACAGCACCACCTCCAGAGACACCAGCGGGCCTCTGCAGGTCTCGGTTTATGTTTGATCATGGGTGAAGAGCAACCTTCAGCTGGAGATGTGCGACAGACGCGCTGGTTTTTAATGGGGTTGCGGAATGGCGGGGGGGCGGGGGGGGCGGACATCTGTCCCGGAGCTGATGCCTGTTTATCGCCCGCTCAGGTTTTATCTGGCCTGGCCAGCACATATGGGAATGCGCCATGGAGCAATTAAGCAGAGACGTGTCTGATCAGAAAATCATGTTTGTATTTGGAGGGAAATCAACGAGTTCTCTTATGTGGAAGAACCGTGGAAGCCAGCTTTAGGCATCCATAAAGATGCCCTTTGGAGGGTCAGTCACGACATGGAGGTGAATCCAGCCTGATGCGCTCATATGTCGACGTGGGACTTGGCCGCCAAGGCGCCTTTTGTGGACCAGAGAGCTGTCGGCGCTTCGGTCACCTGCCTGACTCAGGCGTGCTGTCTGTCTAACTCTGCTAGACGAGCCGGCAACGGTGACGGTGCCTCTCTGTGACTCAACGTGCAGAACCGCAGAGGCTTATTAGCATTTGAAATGGATAATATAAATAAATGTGTGAAGAAGACTCAATCCACGATGGATCATACATGGAAGCAGCAGATGGCACTTTGAAGATGATTGATCGCGCTTGGCATATTCGACCGGACGGGTCTTAATGCGGCAGCGCTGTCTCCAACGGCAACAAACGAAAGACAGCACCTGAACAAGAATAAATAAAAACTTAACTGAATTGAGCCCTTTTTGAAGAATGTTTGAAAATAAACATCTGGGTACATTTTAAAGATATTATGAATTTCCTTCGTTAGGATTTAAACCTCATCCAAACACAGTATAGATGTCCTCCTGTGCTTTAAGTGATGTTAGACTGCAAGCCATGTAAGCATATTGGCTGTCAGGTCATGGCATGCACACATATCGCCGAGTGTGTGGGTGCATGGGAACACGCATGTGCTCTCGCATTAACATGCAGACGCTGCTATTTTGCTGCCTGATAACGTTCATCGCCAAAGAGTAACTATAGTCTGTCTGTGGGTGCAGAAGATGCTCCAAAATAATAATTTCTAAAATATGGCTGCATCTTTAATGTAGCAAAAGTCCAGTGCTACCTGAAGTAAATAATATAATTTATTAATAGTTATTTCCCACTCATTATTATGTTTTGTGTACTATGTACTTGTTAAATTTGTTTGCACTCTGTGTACTGTCTTTGAACTTTGTCTTTGTTTCGAGAGATGTGTTTGTATCTGTGCACTTTACGTACCTCACTGCCGTATGTAAAAGAATCCCAGTGAAGTGAAGTATGTCTGTGTCTTTCCTAACGAATGAAGTAACAAGTCAGGTTCAAACCTACGGGATGCAGCCATGCTTCATCTTTGCCAGTGGCCCTGATCAGCCAGGGTTTGACCTGATGCACTACCAGTGGTTGGGGATGACCACACTACACCCACATTTCTTTGGCCAGCGATGAATCAGTGAGTTCACTCTGTAACAATGCTTCACTGCATGCTGGGCCTGGATCCCCGGGGCTATGTGCTAGTAAACATGAATATGCAGTATGTGTTTAATTCCATTTCGATATCCTGATTTTGCCTGTTGTGTTCTGCAGATGAATTGAGCTTCACAGGATGGCACTCACTTAAACAAACTCTTATGAGTTACATACATGCTCGATCTATAAGACATATTGCAGTTTTAACTAAGAGTGAATCCCTTTAAAGAAAGACAAATGGATAATGAACAAAAGAAAAGTCTTATGCAACGCAACATTAAGAGCTTACCACACTATGTAACGTAGAATGTCTTTGCTAATCTTCATTTTTCATTTTATGCTATTAAAAGAAAAACTGTGAAATGCAGACTAGATTATGCGAGTGTAGTCTGTCTTATCTGACTCGTTGGGTTGTAAGGGGTCCCATAACATTACAACTGTCCCCCACCCAAGAAGGCTGTTGGAGAGTCTGAATGTGCGTTGGAGACCCCCGCCTCAGCGGGAGGGACCCGGTGTTTGCCAGGAAAGGTCACAGAGACCACCTGCCCTGTGGTCTTGGCTGCAGGACACATTGTGGAGTGTGGAGGTGCCAGGAGGAGGTGCTGCACACATCAAGCCACAGCAAACCCTGCACTTTTGCGTGTGTCTGCTCGACCACCCGCCCACTTGGCCTGTCACGGCACCAGTTTAGGGCATGCAACATGCTCTCCGTTAGCCCCTTGAACCCACACCTTTCTCAGCTGCCATGCGACAAGTAAAGGGACAGGTTGCGATAACTCCCAGGATCCTCCAGCAGAATCAATCCAACCCAAAATAATTAATAATTAAAAATCCCAGTTGTGAATCTTCACTATGTCGCTCAGTGTCCCTCTGTGTCTGTGGTCAGGAGGTCATTGGTTAAAATCCCGTGGTTGGCAGAGTGATACCACAATTGGGCACTTGAGCAAATCTCTTAACCCCCAATTGCTCCAGGGATACGGGCTGACTATCTCAACTGTACATTGTTTTTGATCAAAGCATTTTCTAAATAAATGTAAAATGCGCTTACGAACCTATTTCAATCACATTCGGTCAAAGTTAATTTAGGTACCTTCTTAAGACGGCCTCCTCCCTAAATAAAATACCGAAAGTTTGCAGAAAATTGCAAGAAATTTCAGTCTTAGTGCTGTCTTCAGCACATGCAAATGCTTCAAAGACTAAAGAAAAACACAGAGGATGATTTAGGAAAAATGCAAAGTGTTACTCTTACGGTATGGCATTTTTCACTGTGCTCTTCCAGGAAGGCCTCTTCCTCTGGTGTCTGAGTGACAGTTGTAATAATGTAACACTCGGGGGAAGAGGCTGAATAGAGACAGGCGGGAAGCCAACTACAATATCGCCACGGCGACGGCAAGGCCAAAACCGACACACTCTCTGTGTGTGGCCCTAGTGGCTTGGCTTTTCGGGTGCCTGTTAAAACACCCCTCCTGTTAATAACCGCCGCGCATCCCATACAAGACTCTCAGGAAACAAGCTTGAAAAGAAACAAATGACAGCCACGCTAACACACTATAAACCAGAAAAGAAAGGGTTACAGCCTCTTACAGCGATGAAAAACAAGGATAGTCACTCACTACTAACCCTTTACCATTGGAATCAGTGCTGAAGGGCTTTGTTTCTGTTTTGGGGGTGTTTGTGCCCGTAGCAGCTTGTTTTCGAACCGCCCGCGAGTGTGTAATAGGCTCCTCTGAAGTTAGCCTCGGTGTTGAGATGCGGCCCTCGTGTTTCTACGTGATGATACGGGAGAAGCTGGGGCGAATGTGGCCATACGTAAACAAACAGCTGCATTCTTGCACCGCTGCCAGCTTCCTCTTGGCGTTCTGGTTCACTTTAAGTTGGAAGTTACCCCCGTGTGGAGAAACGCAGAGGAACAGACACAAATATTTAGAATCTGCCGGGCGTCCGTCCGTCTGCTAGCGCCTGGGCTCTGTATTCAGAGCGTCTTCGAAGCGGAGACACGGCGAGTCCAGATCAAACGTACAGAGGTTAGCGGGAAGGAAACTGTGTCGGAGACTCTACCGAGGCCATGTGACCCCCCCGTGTCTCCCAGGGCTCTGAATGCGGAAAGTTTTCAATACGGCTCTGCACTGTTTAACCTCCAATAAAACCTTCAATCCACCACGGGAAGATAAAGCTCTCTGCTTAATACGTGCATTTTCTCTGTGCCCTGTGGTCACGCGGTACCCTGCCGCTCTGAGGCATGCCTTCCCGCACGGGGAACACAATTGCCGTGCCTGGTCCGTGATGTGTCGCAGCAAAACTCTAATGGGACGGGCCTTTTAATGAACTTGTAATGCTCCCTTGATTTCAGTTAATGGGGTCTTCATATCTCCCTATAGCCTCTTTGTTCCGGAAATAAGGCGACCTGGGTTAAGCTCAGTTCAGCGGTGGAGACGTGCCAGTGGACGAGTCGTTTGCCTCTTTTATTGACTGAGCTGGTGAACTCCGAATCCAAGCGCATCTGATGCTTCAACGCAGCCATTAGCTCGTGGCGGTACTGCCGGGCAGAGCCGTTATTGTTCTGTGCTGCAACCTGAAGTGGTAGTTCTGGGAGGTGCCGTCGAGACCCAGTATCCCTCCGGCTCCGGGGACTCAGACAGGAAGGACTCGGACACAGGAGAAAAAGGACGTAGGAGCCCATTAATCAAGCTGTCTTGCTCGTCTCCCCGCCATGGTGAGCCTCACAGAGCACACGGGTACCCGATGTGCAGAAAAAGTGCAGAGCGCAAACACAATGATGTCATCGGGCCCGACAGTATGGAAAAAGTGCAGCAGTGAAACAGCTCCAGGTTTTTTCAAAAAAAGCTGGCTGTGTGTCTTTTTGAGATCAGTAAGCAAGCAGAGTGCAGGGTATTAGCAGCGTGTGTCTCGGGGGGCTGGGCCTTCAATGCAAGCGGGGAGCAGACGGGCCCTTTGAAGGGGTGGCGGGCCCTCTGACAGGCTTGTTTAGGGGTGGGGGCTGGGTCTTGCATGCGTAATGAGCTCGGGGACGGACACCTCGCCACGGCTGCTCTGCTAGGCTGTAGATAAGGGTCAGGAATGACTTCCTGCCATGGCCCCCACATGGAGCTGAGCCCCCAGGCGGGAGCAGTGCAGCCAGGTGCCAGGGGCGCAGATAAAACAAGGCCACTTTAGTGATTAGCATGGCTAGCTCGCGGAGGGAGCCTGAGAGCAGGAAGAAGGCGAACAGCAGCGACTGGAGCGCGGTGCTCTTCCCTGCCGCCAGGGAAGAGGAAACAGTCAAATGGAGAAGTGAAGCCGAAACAGGGAACTTTTCTTTACATCTCATGCAGTTGTCTCAAGTTACGAGCCAGCAGGCTGACATAAGCTTAGAGTATTGGATGTTTCGCGTTTAATGCCTCAAGCAACGATGGAAAGAACTGAATTTGAAAAGGAGCTGAGTCAGCTGAGAGATGCAAGCGAACACACGGGCCTCTGAAGTTTATATTTAGTTGACAGGCCCAGACATGTTGCTGGACGTCTGTGCATGAGCCAGGCTAGGGGCTAATGTTACTATGGGTGTCAACAGAGCAGAGGATCAAGGGTGCCCAGCAAGGGTTAGTCATTGGCAGGCAATCAGTTCCTCACGATTCTGTAGGTATCCGAGCAGCCAATCAGTGGCTGAGAAATCCTGTGGACATCTGTGAAACAGATTGATATTGAAGGGAAACCTTTGACCTTTTGCAACAATCAGGCACTGGTGCAGTGCAGCCTGGAGCAATTAAAGCCAAAAAATTTAACTTAAAGGACCTGCACCTGTGCATGATCAGCACAATGGATAAATACAAATAATGTAGGCTTGCATATAATTCAGGTTGGTTCGGAGTGTACGTTTGCAAAGCACTGTGTAAATCACTGCATGAGGACATCACAAACTCCATGCCTTAGAGAGAAATTAATTGTTTAGGGATAATTAAAAGATAGGGTAGTTAATTCCAGTGCAGGATAAGACACTTCTGAGACGCTGATTTGCTCATTTGCCTTCTGTGTTCAACAGGGATCATATTCCGAGACTTTATGTAAGCAGGGAGTTCTGTGGGCAAGTGGAGTCAGCTATGATGGTCTAACTGGCCGGAGCACCCAGGACTGTGGGGATCATGCAGGCTCGTGTAGACCCTCCGCTTTAACATCTCATTGTTTCCTGTCAGCGTGAGCTTGCGGAGTCACCGAAGAAAACAAGGGACAGCAAACAGAGGTCCTAAGCAGCGACGACAGGGTGCTCGGTGAGAACCTACATCAGATGACACTCCATGCAAGTTTAGGATTAAATCTGCCACCAGGTGGCACTCTGGTAATCTGTTTCCTGTTCAGAGGGTCAGTCTTCAAGCTGCTGTTTGAGTGCGATCGTCTGAAAAAGGATCTGAACCGTAATGCCCTCGACGGCACGTCTCGTCCAGGGGGCAGCTACAGACTGCTTGGCCTTCCGTTCCCAGCATCCGCGAAGTTTTAAAAACAAACGCGAGCACAATAACTATTTTCTTTGTTCCTGGAATATGATGTTTTTTTGATTCCGAAAATTAATGAGAATTTGAAAATGTTTACTGAATGTCACTTGGGCGGGATTTTTAATTCTGCCTGCTCGCCAGCGCTCTCAATCAATCACCCGCTTGATAATGGAGTGAGTAATTCAATATAAAAACCAATCTATTTTTCGGCCAAAATACATACAAAGTGTGACCGTCTCGTTATGGACCGATTTCACAGCAATTAGGCTAGACCAAACATTAGCCCCCCCCGGCAAACCCTTCCCTCTGAAAAGCAAACAATTGGCTGAAATAACAGGACAACGTGAATAATATAGGGTCGTCATGAGTGTGCGGCTCTATGCCCAAACCCGGCTGTCCGTGGCCGGTTTCCACTCAGATGCCACAATCTCACTGCTAGCCAGAAGGTGGTCAGTCAAGGTGTCACACACACACAGCTTTTGGCTGCATGTCAGCTATCATGTTCGCTGTGCTCTCAGTGTCCAATCACATGCCACGTTTCACTCCACGACACACATCTCATCATTGTCCACCAAACCCAGACTACAATGCTTCTGATACACATATCAAGTGTTAGATGATACATGTATCTAAAATCCATCCATCCATCCATCCATCCATCCATTGTCATAACCAGTTATCCAGTACCTGGTGGTGGTTATCCTTTTACAGTAAAAACACTGTTTCACCACAGGGATACATGTTTGTCTCTCTCAGCTCAGTAGCTGTCCCATCTGACCCAAAGTACCTTTCTGAGTTGGATGCGTGAACCTGGCGGGTGATGGCCACAGAGCGTGGGATCTGCCTCTGGGGGACGCTTTGCGCTTGTCAGCGACCTCGGCCAGCTAACCGGGAAGTGCTGAAAGAGGTCTGAGTGTCTGCGAAGCCAGACTCCCTGGACAGCATCACAGGACCGGCGAGGCAACACAAACGTGGGAGGGTGGGCTGCTGTCTCGACTCAGGTGCCAAGTGCTCTCTCTGCCCCGCTCGGGCCGCACGCGGGGGTGTCTCGCCTCCTCTTTCAAAGGGGAATTATTGAGCTGGAACCCTGATTCTCAGAAGCGGCAGTAGCTAGCAGCCTGCAGAGGTTGCCCATTTTGTCTGGGTGTAATTAGCAGTGCTCGCAGGTCCATGTGGGGCCCCGGGGAGACCGCTAGCTGCCGGCATCATCCCGACGGGGTCTCTGCTGCTAACTTTGATCGTGTGACAGTGTCTGGTGTGACCCGGTTCTCGCCGCGCATCCCGGCTGCCACACGGGTGCCCCGTCCAAGGTCCTCGTCCTCACCGGGCAGCACGTCGGGATGTGTCTGCGGCTCACCCATTCAGATGCAGATGAATAATTAAAAGGCTCTCCGTGCTCGTCTCTCTGTTCCTGTTTCACTCCTGGCTGGATATTTATGTTCACAGGTACTGGTGTTGGCTCTGCTCTTTTCTTCATTTTTTTTTGTTGTTAAATCTCCCCTGCTGCTCTGATCTAGGTGTGGTGTCAGGTTTTATTTATGGCTGGTCTCTAAGTACCACGGAGCGGCCTGTCCTCTGGAATGCATGAGAGCAGCTGTTGGATCACTTACTCTTAACAGCAAACTAAAATCTACATCCACATTCTATGGATTCTGGTCAGCAGCAGAGATTTTGACTCCCTCACATATAAAATACAAACAGCTGTTGCGTACCTTCTAGAGATGTACCAAACCCCAAAAGTTGTTTTCGAGTCCGAATGGTGATATGGAACACTTTGCTTGTGCAAACCAGAATATGTTCCTACAAATAAACTGAGCTTAATGGAATGATAAAATTCTGAGAACAGTTAACTTGAACAATTGTAGTCAGCAATTCCTAGCCATTTTTCCATCTGCAAAGGAATAAACTGTAAAATTAAATTTTCAGTTGATCTTGATAACCTACAGGACCAATAACTGATACTGTGGCAGATAAGAGCTGTTTACTGGGAAAAGGTCAGTTCTGGAGTCGGTTATAAGTGTAAGTCTGACCATCCTCTGGGCGAGTTGGCTGTAGTCAGGGTAAAGGGTGCTACACTCTGCATATAATCTGTGCATCCACAGATTGCTAGATGTGCACTCCATGGAAAACTAAGAAGTATTGTCAGCTGGTTCAGGTGCTAGCTTAGGTTTACGTTGTTTGTAATTTTATCATTTTTATGCTCTCTATGCTATATTCAGTGAAATAGCACTAAAATGATGGGCTAATACACTCTCTGTAACTTAAGCACTCAAAGGTTTCACATAGTCCATTGTACAAATACAATGAAATACTTGCTTGTATAACTCCGTGCAGATTTAAACAACATATAATGATAAATGACAATAAATAATCAATATAAATAACAAAACAGTAAGGACAAATAAAATACAAATACATAAAATATATACAGTTTATGGTAACCTTTTACTTAAAGCTGTCATTTATGATGCACTATGGATTATGCATTATAATTGTCAGTATAACAATTAATAAAGCATTACAGCATCTTCTATTGACAGTCATAAGGCATTATATTGTTGATTATAATACTTCATAAGCTTCACTTAAGCTTTCATCTATAATACACTATAGATGTCTTCATAATGCATTATAATGGTCAGTATAAGCATCAAGGATACTTTGTACTGCATTATGAAGGTATCTATAGCGCATTATAGATGAGAGCTTCATAAAGCATTCATAATGCATAATAAACATGGAGATAATGTGTTATGCTTTTTTATATTTATAGCCGTGTTTATAATGCTTTATGAATGCATTATAATAGTAACAGATACTTTATTGATCCCTGAGGGAAAATTCTCTTTATACCTCCCCCACCTTGCTCTGTGGAGGTGAGAGCAAGCTGGCTGTGAAGGGCAGCCACCCATAACAGCCAGGGAGCTGGGGGTTAAGAGCCTTGCTCAAAAATCCACAGATGGGCTAAGGCTGGGCTCAAACTGTTGACCACCAGATCATAGGCAAAAAGACTTTTTTTCCACACACTGCCCCCCTGCTGCATCTTTTCATAGATTCTTATAGACAGGGCATGCATAGAAAATGTAACCAACAGTATTTTGCATTGTCAGTGAGTGTGCAGTATAGCTGGTACATTTGGATGTTCTTGAAAAGGGGTCAAAGATCCTCTGATCTCCAGCGTGTTTCTGTGAGGCCTGTTCTTCTGTCCAGTACGGTGGAGAAGCTGTTTTCTGAGTTCATCACTTCTCTTTGATATTCGGCCGACCGTCTGGTCGTGCACGCCCACTCGCACCCTTACATGCACCGCCATCTCCCACTCCAGGATGCACGGCAGCTGCCGTTCTTGGGACACGCAGCCTGCGAAGTTTTCCGTAGCCGTTGTGGAGATAAGGAAACTGTTTATTTTCACAGCTTTGTGCTTAAAATATGCAAACGACTCCAGAGGCTAAAACAGATCGAAGATATCGGCTATGGGGTACATGCATTTAAGAAAAAATAGGGGGCTATAATTAAAAATCTGCCATTGACAGAAATGAATGAGCTGCTCCAGATGAAATACAGGTGAGAATCTCTTAGCGTTCCGACAGAGCGAGGCCTGTGGCCTGTGGATCCCAGAGGTGGACGTGCCTTTGGAAGGTGATGTAGAGGTGGCAGGCTGGGGGCGTTACAGTGGCCAGGACACGTAGCCACACCAAGATTGATCTGAGATCAAACACAGGTGGGAGACAGAGGCAAAAGAGACACGGCAGATCAGTGTAAACAGAGCAGGAATATTTATCACAGGGCCTAGACAAACAGGCTTTTTGTGAGATGGGGGAGCCTCAAAGGTGTCAGGAGTTAACCCCGGCGTGTGCTCTCCGCGGCCCTGCCCCGGCCTGCCCCGGCCTGCCTCCACGCCTCCTGCTTGCCCCCTATCGCTCCCGGGCCGGCTGACAAACAGACACCGGTGCTGACGGATGGCAGGGTTGTGACCGCTTGTACCCGCCGTGAACCATGTGGCACCAGAACACTCAAGTCAACTGCAGGCCAATCAGTGCTAGTGCAACAGGCCGCAGGCTTCCGGAAGTTTCTGCAAAGGGTGTGCATGGCCTCGTTCATACATATCTCTGCACACGTGCATCTGTATGACTATTTGTGTTTATTTGCAGCCATATTTATGTATGTGTGTGCGTTCGGACTGCGACGTCTACATGCCCACACCTGATGTCTCTGAACACGTATTCCCTGCACTTGCTCTGTGCCCTAGGCTTCACATGCCGTCATTAAATTACTCTCAGCCACAACACTGTCATATCGAGCACGCTAGTCAATTAGGATCACGGGGCCTGAACCGTTCGCACGAGCACGCGATCGGACCGAGCGGTTTTCCTGAGTAACATTCACAGGAGACCCCAGATGACCGGACCATGACCGCATGCCTGCTGAGAGACATTGCGCAGGTCTCTCTGGCATATCTACATCCCCATCTTGTTAAAAATATGAAAAAAAATAAACGCCGCTTGTTTGACGATTGCTGTAGATTCCGCATGTTCCAAAACACAACATCTGTTTCAACTGACATTGGAACGGGGAGCGATAAGGCTCAGCGATATTAAATTGGTGCGTGATACCATATAAATTCCCTTTTAATTCATTTGGCTACTTAGGACGGTGATTTATCAATGTTTCGATCTTCAAATAAATAACGGGGGGAAAAAAAATAAACAAGTTACTCAGAACTATGTTACGTGGAACGTTGCGATATCTAAGATCAGACTGATTTTCTTTTTGGCTCCAGGAAGATATCAGCAGTCGATCTACTTATAACAACACGCTCGTAGATAATAGGAAAAATGCACCCAGTCACATCTCTCTGTCTTATTTGTTTGTACTTAAGGTCCACATTAAGTTCTGTGTGAATGCTGTCAATCTGATGAATTATTTACCTCTGTCTGTGGGCCCTGTTTTAACGGCCGTCTCAAACCAGGAGAGTGGGAGCACAGAGCCATCGGGTCAAGCAAGGATGATGTAGTCAAACAAGAACTTAATGGCAGTCAGCCGGCAGGTCAATGCAAGCTTTGTATAAAAATTTAGTGTATATTAAAATATGCAGCCCCTAAATTAATAGAAGATGTGGAGCAATCACGTTCTTTGGAAGATGCACATAGAATTCCTTTAAAAGCATATAGGGATCTTAACCCTTTTTCCTGTCTCCTCCAATAAGCTCCAGCGTGAAAGATGAACTACCGCAATTCTCCATTAAACCAAAATTAGTTTACGAAACACAATGGAAATTGGATTAGCTTATGGGGTGTGTCAATGCAAACCTAATAAGATTCTGCAGACGTGAATTCCAGAAAGTCCAGAATTAACAGTGTCAACATTCAATGGGGGGGGTGGGAGCGATGACTCGTGGTCCTTGGTTCTGATTGGTGGAAATCCGAAAGGCATGGCTAGCCTGCTCGTCCAAAAGTATGATGGATGAGTGAGTGGGGGTCAAACAATAGCAATGGGGCAGGTAAGATCAGAGTTTGAAGGGCTTCTGTGGGCTGCAGCGTCCACTCTGGAGGGCAAGTGAGCGCCGCGTTGATGCTTCAACACTTCAACTGTTTCTGGGAAACAGACTCATATTGTTCAGTTTTTACGCATGTGCTACACTGAAGTCCAGAATGCTTTGCTGAGAAATCCTAACATCATACTTAATGTCTTCATCTCTTTGAATGTGCAACAGGTATAAGTTTTTTTTTAGTTGAGTAGGTTGTGTTTCAGCCAGTTGCTACTTCTATCCTGGTGAACACAGATCACATGGACCCAGGCTCTGCACCTTCATGAGTGCTGCTCTATAGAATGCTTTCACATTTAAACAGACTGCTATTATTACGGGAGAAATAGCTCCTTTGAACTTGAAACAGGAGAGCATCTGTGCTCAGTGGAGTCAGCAGTCTTCTTATTAAGAGCTTTTTTCCACGCTGTCAAAAACTTTTAGCTGTAAAAAGTCGTTCTGTTAAAATGTGCTTTACGCATCTACACCATAATTTGCCAAGAATATGCAGGAACAGCGGGCTCCTGATGACTGAATCTGCAACCATTCAGCTCCACAATATTATTTCAAGTGAGCTCTACTGTTATGTGTGCATATGTCATCTGTGTATACTGGTATCTGATCTGTCATCATCAGCCATAAGGAACTGCAGAACAGGATGGCCTGTTACTTGGGCCATAACTAAGGAAATCAATAAGAAACAGAAAAAAGCAAAATATCCTTAGAAGATCAAAGTAGAGATGTCCTCCAAATCATCTTATTTGCAACCTTACTTTCATAGCCAATTGGTCTTAAGTGGTAACACCTGAGTGGATGGTCAGGTGAATTGGCCTGATGACAGCTGACTAGTTATTTCCTTTTGCACTGGGGCACAGTCATGCTGGAACAGAAAAGGGCCTTCTCCAAACTGTTCCCACAAAAGTGGAAGCATAAAATTGTCCAAAATGTCTTGATATGCATACTAAGGCCCATAAAGACATGGTTTGGTGAGTTTTGTGTGGAAGAACTTGACTGGCCCACAGAGACCTGACCTCCACCCCATCGAACACCTTTGGGATGAACTAGAATGGAGGTTGTGAGCCAGACCTTCACGTCCAACATCAGTTCTGATCTCACAAATGCTCTTCTGGATGAATGGACAAAGATCGCCACAGACACGCTCCAAAATGTTGTGGAAAGTCTTCCCAGAAGAGTGGCAGCTGTTTTAGCTGCAAAGGGCGGACCAACAACTCCATACTGACGATGGATTTAGAATGGGATGTCATCAAAGTTCCTGTAGGTGTAGCTCTCTCTCTCTCACAGATATACAGACGCTCCTCTACTCACGAACGAGATACATTCCGAACGGCCGTTCGTAACTTGAAACGTGCGTCATTATTCAACATCATTTTAAGGGTATACGCAAGTACAAAGAACTTGGATGCTGGGAGTACGCACGCCACGCTGCTGCGCGGCGGCAGTAGCGGCCAGAAGTCGTACTAGGCGGAAATGGAGCGCAGAAAAAAGAAATTGATGTTGCGGACAGGAAATAGCCTGGTGAACACAATTTGGACTCACAGTCCTTTTCGTTCGTATGTCTGAAAGTTCGTAAGTTGAACGTTCGTAAGTAGAGGGGCATCTGTATTTCTACAATAAAAATATGAAACTGTTCACATTGGTTTTTTTCTTTCACAGAAATGCACCTCAGGACACTCAGGACATTTTGAAATGAACTGCTTCCTTTACTGACCTCCATCGATCTTGTATCTCTGTGTTGTATCTGTCCAAGATCTCAATTCCGCCTCAATTCATCGTCATTGTCACTGTAAATAAAAGTACAGCAGTATATTTTTCCCACGTGTATGTGATATATATGCATATAAAATGTCAAGTTATCATGAAGGTATCTGGCAGCAGATCATTTCCTGTCTATCATGGGCAAATGGGCATCCGCTTTCTCCAGGCGTAACGGGATTTTAGTGGTGATTTCTACAACTGCTTCTGCATCTATGGACCTCAGACCAAAACTCCTAGCTTGAGACCTAATTCTAATTTCCATTGGAAACTAAATCAGTAAAAGAACATCTGTCCTTTGCTTGCTTCTATCAGTAAAACATGAACTTTGAGTCCATTTCAAGGCAACGTGCTAGGAGAGTAAAACCCGATTCGAGCAAAGGTTATGGCCTTCTTAATTCATAACTTAATTTCTTCTCATCTGAAATTCCTACCATCATATGTGAACTCATTTCAGCACTCCCTTATCACAGATAGCTCCGATTATGAAACACCACCTTTTTCAACTGGTTTTACTTCAACAATTCATAGAGAGGAAAAGCTCATTAAATGAGATACAAAGACCTACCTCAACCGGGTGATTGTAAAAAAAATTAAAAACTACATTTAGCAACAACCTCACTGCTAAGAACTTTGGGAGGTGAAACAAAGCAGGCCACAAAAGCATGGCAATGAGCATTAGGCATCTCAGATGATTAAGACCACTCACTAATTAAGGCTGAACTCTTACCTACTCAAATTCAGAAGCAGTGACTAACAAATCCACTGATTCTTTCACTGAAAGAAGAAAATAATGAACAATGAATAATGAAAGGGCTGGTCAACAAGGGCGGCGATTGTCAGGTCTTTGTGTGTGAAATGCTAATTTTGTGAATATATCTCACACACATATATGTCATTATCTGAGGAAGGTGTCTAAGAGCCCCCCCCGGGACGCATGTTCATATCAAAGGCCAGCACAGTCCGTAAGGGTGTCCCCATTCCCAGCAACCCTCTTTGGATACAGAATCACTCCGGACGGGTTTTATCGACAGAGCAAATCAAGTCAGTGTCTTCAGTTTGTCGTTTCTTTGACCACCGGTCCTTTGAGGAAACAGAGACACTGCAAATGCCCTTCCCAGCCCTCTTTAAAAACGTATATGTTATTGTGACCAACTGTCAGGAAGGCATGTTTACTGGAACATTGAGTATAAGGCCAGACTTATGAGGTTGAGATTATGTGTGGAGTTTTCGCCTTCCGGTTCCTTCTGTGGAGAAGGATAAGCTGTGTAAGTATTCATTGAGCTGTGTAGGATTTAAGCATTTTGAAGGCAAAGTAGCAATTAAATAATTCAAAGCTTAAATAATTCTAATATTAGGGAGAATATTTGTGTTGCCATGCTGCGGCATCCAGCATTAGCGGTTCCATCTGAAGCCTGCGGGCAGTAATATCTAACCCGCGGCTTTGAGGTCCAGTTAAAAACACAGAGAGGAGTTCCAGGGCACTGGCGTTGAGTGCGAGATACGGCTGTGGCCCACAGTTATCTCGTAACTTTTGTTTCCCTGATCCTTAAAAGAAGGGGTTAGTTGTAGGACCCAGTGGATAAATGGTGGGTTTTTATGAGGTGATTGACAGCAAATGAAGATGGAAGTGTGTGAATAGGGGTCGGCAAGGAAGGAGTCAACAAGCATCTTCATGAGTGCTGAGAGTCAGCTCTGCCCTTCATCTGAGGAGAGAGTCTGAGAAAAAATGGATAGATGGTAAAAGTGAGACGTGACCTCAGTCTGCTTCTGGCATATTCTGGGTCTCACTGCTCAGCTTCAACATCATTCCCACAGTCCCCAAATGCTGTCAATTAATTCCAACAGGCCCGGCTGCGCTACATTAGAGAGGCAACATTTCAAGGGGTGAGCTTACATGCCTTGCGGGCAAACAAAATACATTTGGTCTTTCACCTTCACTTTGTACCTTTAACTCTGCAGCAGTCATTTTAAAACATTTCTATTTTTTTACTTTTGCATATTTGATCGAGGTCTGTTTGAGTTTACCAAACCCATCTAGGAGATACAAAGAGGATACAAACATCTTAATTCATTCAAAGGGTACTCTGTATATTGATGGCTGATTCTGGCTTTCCCTCAAGCTGATTATGAATAGCTTTTCACATTAATTTTTGCTGTTGATCTGCGCTGTTTCAGACACTCTGAATTATTGCCTGCTGACATTTTAAGCAACGTGAACACCCCATTCCAGAGAAAAAAAACCTGAACATTGTTCAAAATTGAAAAGGAAAGAAAGAAAGAAAGAAAGAAAGAAAAAAGAAAATAAGAAGGTTGTTTGTTTTCATAAATCTTAAAGATTACCATTACCGAGTCCTGGTGATTAGAAGCCACAATGCACTGCGGTTGCAGTAATTAGAAAGAAAGTTGCCTCGCCTTGCATCCTAGGTGGACAAACAGGTGTTAATTTAAAGGTATTCCAAAATCTGTAGGCAGCCCTGCATTAGCAAAATTTGCAGTTTTAATCATATTTTGAAAGCAGCAACCCACTGAATAAGCCCCCTGTTTCCTGCTGTTTATTCAGCTCCCAACAAAGTGCAAAACAGCATCTCGGCGCAGGCACACAGAATACATGTACACATATTCCCAAATACTGAAATTACATCTGTTTTTGTTGATAGAATTTGTCAAAACAGTAGCCCCTGACTGACTGAAAGGCCAAACTTGGAACTAAATAAATTTTGTGTCAGTATTTTTTTGTGTCAATATTTGTGTCAAATGCAACAACAAAGTTTTTTAAGAAGAAGACGTCTCCATCATGACCTGTAGGACCACATCGTCAGACACGAGACGAGTGTCTACATTAATTATAGCTGTGCACCAATCACGCTTCACGCTTGCAGGGCTGAATTTCGGCACTCTCCAGTGACGGGCTCGACCCTCCTGCAAATCCCATGTCGCCTAATTGTTACACCTCGCCCTAGGATGTTTTCCACTCTGTAATCTCCTATGAAAGGCGTCATGTCTCCATGAATCGTAAATATGTTTGATTGCAATAACCAAATCTGAGAATAAAAGACAATGCCTGTTATTCATTGTTGTGTAGTTCAGTACTACTATAATAACAATAATAATAATAACAATAACAACAACAACAATAATAATAATAATAATAATAATAGCAAAAGCAATCACAACAGCAACAACAACACCACCACCTAGCTGTGTATAGTTCTCACCAGCTAACCCAGGACCTTGGTGCCATACATTCTCAGAAGCTTGCTGCCCCCACTAGCTTTCAAAAAACAAATTAAAGCAGGATTTCTACCCACTCTTCCGGGGGGGGGGGACCAACAAACTATGTTTCACAGAGTATGCTTCCCCAGACTGTTATTAATGATAATAACAACACAACTCACATGAGAAAATGATATCGATAAGATGATTTGTGTGCATGATGAGAAAATTCAAGGCTGTAGGTTAATGCAACAGATTTGATATTAAAAGATAATATACCGGTGTTGATTTTGCAAATGGGTATGTCATAGAAGCTCACTACAGCTAGATCTGCATGTTGCTGTGTCTTAACCAATGAGTTATGCTACCATCAAAACATTATATTATACTGATATTGCATCATACTATAAGATTTCAAAATGAAGAACACTTAGGCATAAGAAACAAGAAACACTCCATGCTTTAAAAAAAAGGCATATAGGTATAAAATAAATGACATTCACAGTTTTATTTTTTTTAATTGCAAGGCGAAGGTGTAATTATGTGCCGCGTCCATGAAGAATTCATTAAAATGGCTGGTGAAACAAGTGTTGATTTCCCGTGATGGGAGGGAAGGTGACAATAACCGCCTGAGAGGAGTCTGACGGAAAAAAAAAAGAAAGAAGAGAGAAAGCGCGGATATAAGACGGCGTTTCGCCGTCAGACGCGCTGCCGGGCTGCCTCTGAAGGATGAGTGAGACGTATGGCGGGTGAGGGCATATTAACCTGCTGCTGCGTTGTCGGATTTGCATTCGTCTCTCCCCGGTTCACAGACAGGTCTTTCTAGACGGGACCGGTGTGGCTGAAACCTGTCGGCTGTCGCCGGCTGTACGTGGATATACTCCTAATGAGAATCGCCCCTCGTAGCATGTGTCACCGCCCAGACGCGGATGCGCACTGGTGTACAATACGCCCGACTGGCGAGGAGTCACGGCAGCGCCTGCTGCGGTGATTAGGATGAAGGGCTGCTTACCTGCGCTAAAAATAATGCTTTCATATTTAAAATAAAACTATAGTCAAATAGCTGTAATTAATCATTATTATTATCATTATATAATTTATATTTATCATTATAAACATCATTAAATATTTATACAATTATCATTATATAATTATATAATAATAATAATAAAATATAGCAATTAATAAAGTCCAATCGAGTACTTATTTAGGATCTCAATCTGACCTAATTATCAGCTGTAGCTAAATCTGCTTTTGCAGGACCTCTGGCATTGAACACCCTTGCTTTATATAACAATCAGCACGCTCTGTCTGGCTTGTGAAAGAAGAGGAGTCTTGCGGGAGAATTGCATTGTTTTGTTCTGCACTGTTACCATCCCTGTGTGCGTCTGCAGTTGTGTCTAAACTCCAATACCCACCGCGCAATATTTTATCCCGACTGGAGGATTCAGTGAAGAATCCTCCAGTCCACTTTCTCTCTGTTGTGCAGTACAAACTGCCAGGATAGATATCTTTTTTTAAGTTATTGTCACATTCCGGCTGGCATCTATTATGGTTCATATACAGGTCTGGGCCTGGTCAGTGTGTATATGTGTGTGTTTCCATTTGCACGTCCCCTTAAACATTAGAAGGTACTCGGCGCCTCAAACGTTCGACTCAGGTTGCCAAACTGACCCTTCACATCATGCAGACATCCCACGTCTGTGACATATCTTCTCTTTTGTCCCCCTTTTGTGTTACAGTGCAGTGTGACCACACAGCGCTGTGCAAGTCGTCAACTTAGTGACCTCATAGACTGCGACCTGTCATCACTAACATAATGACCTTTTCATTTCTACAGAAAAAGGGGACCATTTGTATTAATGAATCTCTGAGAGGTGGCTAAGACCTAACCATACAGCGTACAGAGTCTTTCAAAGACGTGCAGAAAGTGCTGCTCTTTCTCTGACTCTCTCTCCTTGCTATCATGGAGACAGAGCCATTGAGCTCTAGCATCCTTCAAGGTGTATGAGCAGGAGCCCTCTGATTGGTCAGACATTACATCAGGATGCTGTAATCGCACTCAGCGGACAGGCAAGCATGCCTGACAGGCTGAGCCTTAATGGGGAGCTGTGGGGATGATTGGTTGGGGGCATCTACAGACACCCCTCCCCACAGACACACAGAGACACACACACAGACACACAGAAACACACACACAGACACACACACACACACACGCCATATCTGTAATATGTCACATTGTGTGAATTCAATAGCTGTCTGAACTTGTCTAATTCCATGTGTACATTTTGTATGGGCAATTGCTTTTGAAAAATATATCTGCATCTTTAAAGAATCTTACTTAAATGTGAAAGCTAATTTTAATGTGCACATAGCATGTGTGCCCTGGTCTTTAAAACAAACACATAAGCCTGTGTTCTTCAAATGCTTTTAGACACGTATCTCGCACCCCAATATAATGATGCATTAATAATAAAAAATCTCAATGTAAAAATTATTGCAATTTCAATTTCAGCTTGCAAGGGAGATAAATGGAAATTACATAAAAATGTTTGAAAAGGAAAATCTTTTCCTGCAGAGCTACTGTGTACACCCTTAGGATATACTGAAAAATACACTTGATTCTCCAAATTAGTTCACAATTGA
The DNA here is from genome assembly GCA_026777985.1 of Mormyrops attenuatus. Lineage (NCBI taxonomy): Eukaryota > Metazoa > Chordata > Actinopteri > Osteoglossiformes > Mormyridae > Mormyrops > Mormyrops attenuatus. The sequence goes on from JAODKC010000043.1 coordinate 7,658,142, forward strand.
GCCTGGAATTTCAGGATGCCTCGGTCCCAAACTGCATTGAAAATCAAGTAATTAGTTCCAAGCATCACTGTGTATGAAATTAGCTGTAGAGAACATTATGATTGAAAGCATGAGTGAGAGGAATGACTTTTCTGTCTGAGGACCAATGGCAAAATTAACCATAACTGGACTGCAAAAAATAGCCTCAAGAAAAAAAATTGAACTGGAAGCCAAAATAATCGCACACCAAGAAGAAAATGACATTAAGTGACATTTGAACGCACAAACACATCAGTGATAATATAAAAATTATCCCGAGGCACAAAGTTTCTGAACTAGGCCTTCACTTGGCAATGTTTATATATTTATTTTTAATTCTTATTATTACATTAAGTTGAGATATGCAATTCCACATTAGTCAAATGAACAAATATGAGTCATGTACTGTGACATTTTCCACATAACTTAGATCAACGTAAAGAATTTTTATCTTAAAAATCACACCACACCACTTTTGAATTCAACATGTGAATATCAGCAGAATATATCTCTGCTATAATTATCGATATTATTATATGATTATACCTTATCTGACACTAAAAGTGTATTTTGTTCATAACAAAATATTACACTTTATAATCAGTCGTGACAGCTTATGACAGCAGTTGTAAGAATCACATTGTAAATTGTAGTTTGCCTTGTTGGATTGTATGTAGCCTTTGACAGCTGTTGTTTCAGCCATGACTTTTTGCGATATGCTATTCTATTTGTGACATAAATGTTTATGACACTATATTGAAAGCATCATGATGAGGCGGTCAAGTGCAGTGTTACCGAATGATGTACTGACAGATTTTAAAGGGCAAAAGAGCACTTTAACCGACCAATAACTGTTCCCTCTCTTAGGACCAACACACAGTGTTGCACACACACACACACACAGGTTTGTAATTATTTCTTTGTGGAGACTCTCCATTCATCTCTATGGGGAAAACTCTAGTCCCAACATGACGACCTTAACTCCGACTCAGCCCTATCCTTAACCAGAAGTAACCAAACAAAACACAATACTTTTGTCATTTTTACTTTTTTAATTGCATTCACAGATCTTTGTGGGGACCTGAAAAATGGTCCCCACAACGTCAAAATAACAGGCTTATATTCCATTATGGGGAACATTTGGTCCCCATAATGCAATATAAACATAATCCACACACACACACACACGCACACACACACACGCGCGCGGTGTACACAGGGCGGAGGTGAATGCTGAGATGCTGAGCCATGAGTTTGATTAAGTAGTTATAATTTCACATATTAGCATTTTATCTGAATTAATGTTCCAGCGCAGGGTTCCTCAGACCCATCACCATCAAACAGGCACGTCAGAAGGTATTCAGTTTTACACCAACTCAAAAAGAGGCTTCCGCCTCTCTTCCTATGTGTTTAATTCCAAAGCTTTCATGGGATAGCTTCTGTCCGCCCATCGCTTTGCACTCAAAGACATTCCTCCTCTGTGCTTGATTACGGTGTGACTTGTGATATCATCAAAAAACATCATACAGGGGGATAACTGCGGGGCAGCCAACGGAAGCAGGTGACACAGCTTAACGCTCATAGTGATAGACAGGGAACAGGCTGGGGCATAAGTAAATACAAACATTGTGGTGCTGATCTACCAGTGTCTGCTTTATTGGGGGGGGGTTAAACAGACCGTACTAATATTTGCAGAGTATAAAGTGTTATGAAAATGAAGTGGGGCAAATCAAATCAAAATGATCCACATCACACTGACTGTGCCTCGAGAGACGCCCAGAGAATACCAAGTCACCAAAAGTAAAATTTCATGCTGATCTGCATATTTAAAAACAGCACCTGAATGGAAACATAGCACCATGGCTGGAACAAGGCTTGGATTCTCATGTCAAGGATCTCCCAGGTCCCACGACTCTGACCAGAATAAATGCGGCAGGTGCTGCATGGTCGGCAGCCGTGATGTATCGACCCAATTATCAATTTTATACAGTTAAAATGAACGAACGATGTCAGTGAGATCAGTGTGCTGGACTGATTTCTCGACAGGAGCTCAGATCGATACCACTTCTCAGTGCCTGCGAGTTTTGCCGGAGTGACTAAACGTGTTCACCCTGCACTCCCACCTAAATGTACAGGGCCATTGGCAGGAATGATGCAACAAGTAGAGTCAGGATGGCAAGAGAGAAACACAACAGTACCGGGTAGCATGAGGGATATGGTCAGCTCCAGAATTACCTGCAGCCTTCATAAATATGTCTGTGCAAAATAAGCAGCACACGCAATAATGAAAATGTTCTGCTCAAGCGTTGGAGAAGGCCTTGGATTTTTTTTTTAACACAGGACCATTTCAAACAGAAAAACAATTCATCAAGTGGTACTTTTTTTCTACAAAATATTCCAAAATTATGAGCACCCCTGAAAAATGTGTAAAATAATACCAAAGTGGCCTTGGTTATGAAATTTTTTTAGTTGGTCTCCAGGAACTGTATTGCTGCCTTTCACTAGTTCCGGTGTCCCTGTGGTATAAATATGAGGTTGTAAACTCCCTTTGTCATCTATTAGCATGAGGAAAAGCAAAGTGCCCTCAGCTGAAAAGACACATTTGTTGACCTACACAGTAACACATATATAAAAGAACACATTAACAGCTGAAGATACCAATGAGTGCTGCCAAGGCAATAATGAAGAATGTTTCAGAACAGATGCAGCTTGCCAAGCAGAGAATGCATATTGCCCCCGCACAGACTTAGAAGGATGGTAAGGGAAGCGATGAAGAGTCCAAGGATCGGTTTCTGGACTGCACAGTTTAGTAGAGTCTTGGGGTTATCAAGTTTCAAAATCACATTTATTTATTCAGCAGATGCTCCCCTCCCCTCCAAGGCAACACACAAGTGCGGATCAGGCAGCATCTCCTGAGCCATAGCTCAATGGCCCAGAGGTGCTAGGATTGTTCTTCGTTGAACCCATGACCTTCTGGACATAAATGCAGATGCTTAACCCACTGACCTATACAAAATATACCTATACTGATGCACCACCCCCATGTCAACAAGCTATTTGGAAGGGTTACAACATAGGAACTACAGTTGGAAATGTATGTTATACTCATTTGAACTCTTTGGCATTTTGGCATCTAAAGACCATACAAGGAAGAGCCCCTGATTCCCAAAGACAAACATAGTGGTGGATCATTGATGCTTGAGCTGGTTTTGTTGATAGTGGTCTAGAGGCTCTTGTTAAGACCAATGACTTAATGAATTCTACGAAGTACCAGCCTATTTTACACCAAATCCCAATTGACTATGTCCGGAAGTTAAGGCTGTAGATAAACCTTTCAATAAGACAATGACCCCAAACATACGTTACAATCAGAATCAAATGGTTGCGGGAAGAGAAAATTAGGTTTGCACACAATAGGTCTGAAATGGCCATCTCAGCCTCCGGACTTGAATCTTATTGAAAACCTGTGGTCTGATTTGAAGAGGACAGTCCACAGGCACAAACCAATAACTATCAAGGATCATTTTCTGCATAGAGGAGTGATTCAAGATGCTTCCAAAAGTGTCCTCCAGTGTCCTTGTCATGCTTTACTGGAACAGACTTAGTGCACTTAACCCTTTCCAGGAGCAATTATTCAATGTAGGGGTGCTAATACATTTAGAACTGATTTTTAACTGATGGTTTGCAGAAAAAAATGTACCTCCCAATAAAATGTTTTTGCTTTTAATTATGTTCAAATGAAAGGATTCCGCATACGCTTCAGCGGAACATTTGCATAATTATGTGTTTTGTTTGTTTCGTACAATGATTTCTGCTTATTTTCGTGAAGGGTGCCAATAATTGTCGAGCCGACTGAAATATTAACAGCCACATTTCTCAAACTGTGGCCAACCCCCACAGCCAGGTGACAGTGATTCTCCAATCAGGCGTGATAGATGTGACAGGAAAAAAATGCTTTTGTTACCTTTCCCACATATAATGCAACTAAAGCATCATTTATAACTCGATACATTTACAAAATGTATAAAATGCCAAAATAAAGCCAGACTTGGAATACAAAGAGGTGTACCGTAATCAGAATGGAATGAAAATAAGGTTCACTCTGGGAATAAAATAAAGAATGCGAACTTTGTTAGCCAGACACGTCCTTGAAATATTGTCTCAAATTCTCAAGGTTAACCTGGCTTTATCTGCTAAGCCCAAAGCACATCATTCACCTGTTCATTGTACACTTTCATTCAGTTTGACAGTTTACATTTTTAGACTTTATTCAATGACACACTAGGGCACTTCAGGTTAAGTAGCTTATACTGTAGCTGCAACCCTGGGCTCACAAGCGAGGGTAATAAAATGCAATATTGCCACATAATTTCCAAATTTAGCAATTAAATTTAAGCACAGATTACATGAGAATGCAATCATTTTGAGGGCACACTCAAATACAAAACGAGTTCTGAGAAGGATAAAGGTTCTTAAGAAATTCTTTTATGAGCAGCTGTTTATGTCAACACACCCAATTTGAGACTTTGCCGAAACTTACTTTATATGCCAAACGCTTTTCCCCAAATTGGTTTCAGAATCATCCAATTTGGTGTGTGATATTCCCGAGGTCTCAGGGTGCAGCAGCCTACTGTTTCTGCCCTCTGGGTGCTCATTATGCATTGTTGCTTTAGAAAGGAGCTGGCGGGAGCCAATCCTGGCTCGCGTCCAGCAGTTTGGGCGCAGGCGCCTTGACGGGCAGCCCTCTGGTGGGGCTTGCTGCACAAAGGCTCATGCTGACTGCTGTGGAAGCATAAAGCCCCCGTCCCTGCCCTTAGCAGTACTGTAAGGCTTCCATAAAAGCGCCAGTTAGAAGCTCTAAATAAATGAATGACTTTAGTGTTAAATTAAGGCAGCGATAAGGGGAAACTTTCAGAGAGCATGAAATCCTAAAAAGTGTAGATAAAAACTACTCTCCTCTTCGTATCGGTTCAAGAACACAAATGAATACTAGTGGGAGGCTAGTATTTAGATCAGAAAAAGGGTAACGTTTACTGCCTCGAATGGCATTGGATTGGTGGGTTTACCCTTGGTGCTTGTGATTGGAAGGTTGCTAGTTTGAATTTTATCCTTGACAGGGTACTTACATCTCTGTGATCACATCTTAGCTCTCCCCCTCAAAATGCTCCCGGTGCACTGGAGAAATAACTGACCATTTATTATTATTTACAATATGCCTGGATGGAATTAGAATCAAGAACTACAAAGAATGTAGCTATGAACTATGCAGCTATGAACTATGGATGATGTTAATCAGCATTTCAAAAAGCCATTTAACTACTGCTGAACGTACCAAACCTTTCAAACATATCTACAATGCAAACTGTAGAAAGAGTTTACCAATAAAGATAAGATCCGATTTAAAGATTACAAATTCTGTGTAATTTAATTTATTTTAACAAATTCAACTATATCCACGGCTTCTTCTGTATTTAGTCTTATGTTGAATTGTTATACGGACGGTAGTGCTTACCAACCGAGGGTCAGTGTAACTCTGGAGTGTGACCCTGCGGCATGGAGCACCCCGGATGGGATGCCAGCCAATCACAGGCCACATCCACCATTTCAGCCACTAAAAGAGGCTGATATACATACCCTCATGTTTTTACACTGTAAGAGAAAATTGGTGAATGTACTGGAAACCAAAATGGAGATGGGGAAAGGTGCAAACTCCACATAGAGCTGGGGGCACGAATCGAACCCGAGTCCCTGGAGCTGTGGAACTACAATACTTACCACAAGACCATCATTCCACCCAACACACTATCCATCCATCCGTTTTCCAAACCACTTATCCTTCTGGGTCACGGGGGGTCCAGAGCCTATCCCGGAAGCTACAGGCAAGAGGTGGGGAACAACCCAGGATGGAGTACCTGTAGGAAACCCCACGACGACATGGGGAGAACATGCAAACTCGCTATATTATATGTCATAATTTTATTATATAAATGAAAGATCAATAAATCTGGCAGATGCTTCCACTCTGTCTTTCCTAGTGTATGATTAGGGCACAGAAAGAAACAAAAAATATAAAAAATTACTAAGTCAGATGTGCAGGGTTGCCAGCTTTGTTCAGCTATCTGTCGTGAGATTTTCAATTCGAGACAAGTCTGCACACGCATTTACATGTATGTAACAGTTTTATTACCTTATAAATAGCCTGTAGGGTTTGCAAACTATCACAACACTTTAAATGTAGCTAATTTTAGGTTTATAATGGAATGATATTGATTTGCCATAAGATTTCTTGCATCAGCGTGAGTTCACGCCAGATACTGAGAGCTGGCAACCCTGGACGTGAAGGGCGTAGAGGGTCGCTCTCTGGGTGACAAGTCAGCCCAGCTAAGTCTGGCTCAAACCAAACGGCAAATGTGGCGCCGTGCCCGTGCTCCAGCAGTGGGCCTGCGTCCGGTGGTAACAGAATGCTCTCATTGACATGGAGTGACCGGCAACACGACACCGTGGGAATGCTCTCTGCGGCTCTCCTCTCCTCTGCCTTCCGAGGCACGTCAGCATCCTATGATAGCATTAGCCATTGCGCATCGATCCAGTGTTTTGGGAACATTACCGTTAAGTGTGTGTGCCTGCCTCTAGGCCAGGGAAAATGAACCCAACAGGGGAGGCCCTGGAAAAGGACAGTGGGCGGTTTATAGCTACAAAAGACCCTGCGAGTTAAAGGTCGTCGTTAAAATTGTTTTATAAGGAGAAACCTACCTGCATCTTCAACTTTATGCATGCAGCTGTGTCACTATGAGCACTTTCAACACACAGCTGCCCCTTTAAAATGGTCAATAAAATTTCATAGTATGGGATGTAATTTCATAGTATAATGCTTTTGGGGTCAGGTGTATCTGCCAGTCTGTGTGTGTGTGTGTGTGTGTGTGTGTGTGTGTGTGTGTGTGAGAGAGAGAGAGAGAGAGAGAGAGAGAAAGAGGGCTTAATTGGTGGAGCCATAACACACACTGAAAGCTGTACCCTTTCCCGTGTTGCTTGGATTAAACACTTCCTGTGCACAGGAAGTAGTTAATCCAGGCAGCATAGGAAGTGGTTTATCCAGGCAGCACAGGTAGTGGTTAATCCACACATCATTGGAAGTGGTTAGTCCAGGCAGCATAGGAAGTGGTTAATCCAGGCAGCAGAGGAAGTGGTTAGTCCAGGCATCATAGGAAGTGGTTAATCCAGGCAGCATAGGAAGTGGTTAATCCAGGCAGCACAGGAAGTGGTTAATCCAGGCATCATAGGAAGTGGTTAATCCAGGCAGCACCTGCTTAACCACTTCCTGTGCTGACTCGCTGTACTCAACAGAGTGAAGTTATGTAGGCAAACTGTGAAAAACTGAATGAAGTATGTAGTGTTCAGTATATTTCTCATTACTGCTTCTGACATCTTTGTTAGCATATCCCACAAAACCAAAATAAGCATACTTTTTCATAACTTCAATTAATATGTTGAAGTAATTAATAAATATTGTTAATTAACCAATTCATCACCCCCTGGCCTTTTTGTAGGTCACTAAATGCCACATGACCAGGGGACACGTGTGACTGAAATTAGCTCCAAACACTCCTTCTGAGCTATGGGGGTCGCTTCGCTGTGATTCCAAGCTTTTCCCGTTCGGTCCATGGGGGTCTCGGCAGCCCCATCAGGAGGAGCCTTCGCTTTCGGAGAACTTCCTCAGCCGTATTGGAAGCCCTATCTTGCAGGCCAGCTTCAAAAGGGCTGGGGGCAGGGGCTGAGGGGAGATTGGGGACGGGGAGGTAAGGGTGTGTGTGTGTGGGTGTCTTTGGTATTTCGAGGCCACTCAGCCCTCACTGACCCCTGTCACAGTACCCCCTAATGTCAGCTGCAGAGAATAGCACCATTTCTGTATTTTTATACCATGGGATGTTGGATCTCGCATAAAAAGTAAAAAGCAAGAGGTGACAGAGTTCGACTCCCATAAAATGACCGGGGACCCCTAAATATTTGTTTATATCTTGCTTCATGGTTCTGAGGCCTACAGATTAATTATACTGCAGCACCAGCCAGGAATCAGGCAATAATTCATCGATGGGCTGTACTTTAGTAAAGCCTGTGCATGCATGTGTTATTTAAGGCTCAAAATCAACAAAGACATCAGATTTGTGCGTTAGAGCTGAGTCACAAGACAGTGTCTGGTGACACATTTTTAAAACGGAGGCAAAAAAGAAACGTGCGGCATTTGTTCCCAGGGGGTTTTGCGTGCCACACACCTAAAACGAATTTAAATTGTATCAAAGCCTTAGCGGGGTTTGCATGCGGTAAACGATTTGCAGGCCTGTCTGACACTCGGCTGTGGTTTGGTCACACTGCCCTGTAACGCCATTTTCACGGGGTTTGTGGCCACAGGTTTCTCACAGATGAGACGGGTTTTGGGATTTCTGTTGTTGGATACCTTACATGTTTATTCCGTTGTTATTTGAATGTTTCGTATAACGACAGGAAAAATATGGGGCCATTAAATAGTATTTCCTGCAAAAAGCACCCGGTGCCAATAAAAAAAAAGGCTTGAAGCTGAGTGTGCTTCTGTAGTCGCTCATAGCTATACTCTCACTGAAACTATTTAAACTGTTAAAATGCAGTAAATCTCACATGGGGCTACAAGCGCAGTGCTCACAAATGCAATGAGGAGAAGGTTTCACACCATTTCCCTTAGTTCCTCTTCAGTAGATTGTTATACCCAAGTGGAGGTTTATCCCTGGATTACTGCTTTCTGCCCAAATTGGTGGGGGGGGTTGTGAACACCA
>JAODKC010000043.1:7677885-7697253 GCA_026777985.1 Mormyrops attenuatus
ACCCCCCAAGCCCCCAGACCCTCCACCCCGGCCAATAGACTCAGTGTCCCGCAACAACAGACTCTCACACTAACTCAGACTCTGGGGAGACATTGCCCTGCCCTCGCGATACACCAGGGGTCGAGGGGTTAGGGTAAGCCCCTCAGGGCAGCCAGCTGTCAATTAGCGATAACTCCAGCCCGAGACCCCATCTCCTAGCAACTACCCAAAAAAAACCCTCCTCATTCAGAATGACTGGCTTAGACCACACTCCCAAATGCACAAAAAAACCTCAAGAGGTGCTCTGAATAAAGCAGAGAGAGACACACGTGAGCGGTCCTTTCAGATGCCTGTAGCACATTATCTGCTTTTAGTGTTAGTCGGTAGCAGCGCTGACGGTTGACCAGCGACTGTGCTGCTCTGAAGAGGATATGGCAGCATGTAAGAAAGAAAAGAGCAGGACTGCAAACTGCAGATTCTCTCATGACATGTGGCTAATTTCACGCATGATTCGTCAGAGATGTTCCAAGTCATAGCAGAAATAATTTGACGTGTCACACTTCAAATTTTGATTTGAAATTTTTTTTAAATACATAACTGCATTTTTACATTTCCAAATATAAACATAATGAATGCCACCCGACAGTGAATAATCTTATTAATCTGTACTAAAGAGAAAAAGATGGAAAGAGACTGTAGGTGGAGAGATGACTGTCTGAGTACTGTACCCTGACACCCGCTATTAAAAACCAAAATGAACTCTACCCAGTAAAGTCGGTCTGATTAACAAAAACTATAGACGTTTCCATATTTAATTTTGGACATGTGACAACGTCATACAGCTGTGTGCCATTACATGTTACATCAGGGACTGGAATCCATTAAAATGACTGGGTAAACACTGGAGCATGATATGACCTTAACAGCTTACAGAAATATTAGCCAGGTGCTCTAAAAGAAAATAAGAGAATCACTTCTGTAGTTCTCAAAATACATTTTGAACACACTTATACTGCATGTTGTATTTTAAAAGAAAATGATTTGCACATAGATTTATAGTACATGAGTAATGACCAGACTGAATGTTTAATACTGTCTCAGAGGCATAAGCACCAAGTGCCTTACAGGAACTTTCTAGAAATCCTGACACAAATGAAATGATGAAATGAAAATGAAACACCATCAACAGCACAGAGGAAACCGAACAATGAGTGACATCAGTCCCCCTGTAACAGTTTTATAGGCAGACATGTGAATGTGCATTGAATTGAGTTGAGTCTGGCCACTGAGCAAACTTCACTATGTCTGACCTTAATGGCACAGGGATCCCATTCCTCTCTTTTAGCCTACAATGCTCGGGGCGGGTGAGCGGTCTGGGTGGTCTGCCGGGCTGAGATGACCCCCTGGATCACTTTAGACATAAATTTCCATAGCAGTTAGTATCCCTCATTAGCAGGAGCTGAGAGTAAGGAGCCATTCACAAAGATGGACAGATAGGGAGGCAAAAAAGAGAGATAAAGAAGGGGGGAAAAGAGAGGTGAAGTGGTAGGCGAAATAGCTATGGAAAATGGCAGGCTATAAGCTGATTACAATCACATATATACACTGAATTATAGCAGACAGAATACCGTGCTGACGTGCGAACCGAAGAGGCTGGACAGAGCAGTCTGCATTTGTTTATACCTTTATAATAAGGTCAGGTGCTGACAACAATAGTCTCGGTGTTAGCCTAGCTACAGAATTAGCATCTGTACCGATACTCACATCCGTTTACTGTCAGTTAAAAAATGCATTTGAGGTTGATTTTCACTTAGATGTAAGCATAGAAAGAGCTGTATGCTGCAAACACCAAACGCTGCTCGTTTTGGACTGACGATTCAATCCCGCAGGATAAACCCCCTGCCAAAACACGGATAAACAACTGCACTTTTTAAGGCTGTATCATTTTCCTGCTACAAAAGTGAGGGAACGCTATTGTCCTGAAGATGATGATGGATCGTCAAACCTGCCACAGACCAGCACAGCTGAATACTGTTCCAAGCCCTGGAGACTGAAACAGGGCCAAAATCTTCATGCATAATCAGAGGTATCACAATTTGTCATGTAAAAAGTAGTTATGGAGAAAACGGATTGGCCTAGAATGGCTCAGCAAAGGAAAACGTAAATACTTGTCTTTGTCACATGGTAGTATTTTGCACACAGTGTCCATGAGATGGCCGGTTTGTTTTGGTCGTACTTTTTGGTTTCCTTGGTGTGTTGCCACCGCTGCGTGGGTGTTATGTGCCCTTTCCTGATTAATAGAAGAGATGATGCTGAGAGAAGAGACACGGCAAGGCAGGGGGGAGGCAAAGGATCACCCAGCGAGCGCAGGGACTGCTTTGCCATTCAGCATCGGAGCCAAGGAGGAAATGGAAAGAGGAAGCCTGCGGCTCTTCGCTGTCCACTGTTTAGACTCGAGTGGCCCATGGAAATATGACCTTGGCCGGCAGATGCCGGGAGGGAGGGATCACTTTCGGGCCGGGGGGAAGACTGTGGTGTGGCTCTGTCGGCGTCCAAATCCAGGCAGTCACAGGTGTGACGAAGCGCTTCCATATAACCAGGAGGCCGTGCCGATGCGCAGATGTTCCCAACATGATCCTCCGCTTGTAGGATTGCTTGGAGGGCGAGCTGCCTCTGCTCCAGGAGAGCCAAGCACAATACAGGATGAGGAGGGGAACAAGAGGGGCCGAAATCGCTCTGTCGGCCATTTTGAAACTCGCTGATTGCGCCTGCCTCGTCTCTCCAAGCCTCTGGATGATCCACGGTTCAGACGCCGCGTCATCCTCACCTGGTGCCCCACTCTTGACCCTGGAGGAGGGTACAGAAACTCAGGTGGGGGCACCTACTTGCACAGTTACCATGAACGTGCCAAAGGCCCACCTCTGTTTACACACTCTGCCAACCAAAGCGAGTGACCCCTCCTTCAAAGAAACTCACTGTCCCGTTTCCACTCCTGTCCTCTTTGATCTTGGGGGGGGGGGTGATTTCGGGTGTACTCTCCTCACATGAAATGAAGGAACAGTGGATAGAGGGACAGGGGATGGCCTATGGGTGCTCGGGCTAAATCCCGGCAGATCCGTAGTGGTTGAAGGCCGGCATCCTAGGCGAGGCTCTGTGGAGAATTCCTCAGCGATTTTCTGCTGTGTTTTGTTTAATGTTACCCTGAATGGCGGGGGGCTCTGTTGGTGCTGTGTGTGGGGGCTGCTGCCAAAATAACCCCATTTTTTTTTTTTTCTCCATCTCAGAGCCGCAGCCCCTGCGAAGTCATACCTCCGCACCACTCTATCTTCAGTCCTTCCTTCCAGTTGATTCTGCATTCATGTCGCCTGCTCTGAAAGAAAGACATTAAAAAAATGAAATAAAATAATAACAAAAAATAAAGTGAACGTTCAAGTGCAGGACAAAAGGCGGGTTTCTAATGTCCTGTGATGAAAAATTCTATTCGTTTCTGTTTCAAAAAACTCATTTCCGTTTTTGCCTGGAGGGTTGTCCTTGTCGCTAATGGGGTATGGTGGAACACAGCGATCCAGGCGGCACGGAGCATTCGCCGGCGGTCTCAAAATTGCGCCACCGAGGGCACGTCCCGCCGTGGCGGAGCGCAGGTGTAGTGCCACTTATACACGTCAAATTGCGACCCAATTTTCCTTTCAAGCCCGACATTAGAGGGCCGAAAAGGTCAGTGGCACCACGTGGTGGTCTGCAGCCGTGTGTTTGAAGAGGCCACCTGGGACATCTGCTGTTGGGGGAGGGGCGGGGGCTGTGGAAGGTCCTGGAAGGTGAGCGCGTTTTCGGACCTGGCCAAATGTTAATAACGATACCGGAGGAGTCAAGAGCCAGCTGAGTAAACCTGGAGCGATGTGAAAAAGGAAAAAAAAACTGCTTGAGAAGATCGCACGGCGCAGGCAGTCCGTAAGACGGCCTGATCAGAAACACATGCATGCTCACTTTCCCGCTCACTGGCACGCGATGCAGACGAGACCCACGCCTCCACAGAAATCCTTTTGCCGGGGTCACAAGCCACGTTCCCTTCCTTCCTGCTATAATTTCCATCCAAACGAGTCGACCGTACTGCCCTGGGTTAGGCTGTGAGCCCGCAACCGGTACAGAAACGCACAGGACTCCCTGACTGGGTCGCTTTATCATTCTCTGGGGTGGACGGCCCGCGGCCATCAAAGCTGACTTCACATATTCGTTTGCAGATAATGAAAAGCACTCTACAGGGGGGGACACCTGCAAGCACAGTCAGTCATCCTAAAGATATTTTTGACAATGTTTAGAGCTGAAGTTATGACTCCTTTCACCCCAAAAACCCGGAACAGATGACTGTGAGCCTCTCCTTGGGCTCGAGTGAGGAATACCTTATTTTTCACCGAGCTGGTTAACGGCAAAACACGAGCTGCAAACCTTTACATGCTGAACAATCCCGTATCACATACATGATTAAACAAATTGTTATTTTACACTAATGTCCCCCCAAGACTGACAAATGTTGTTCTGCAGCGTTAATCGTGTTAAACAAATCTGCTTGAAAATGCTGGCTGCCCCTTCGGTTCATATAATGCTTATGGTGTCACACCATGCAGCCACTGCCTATAGCCAGGGATGCACTTAACTCAGACGCATTCGGCATATAAAGCCATACATGCGGCAATTTCTTGTCGTAACAGCATAGATGTGTACAGGCAGTCCCCAGATAACGAATGAGATCCATTCCTCGAGTCTGCGTTTAAGTTGAATTTGAAGGTAAGTTGAAAAAATAATAATACAGTACATAATTAAATAAATTACTATTATTATTATTATTATTATTATACAGTAATAATCACTACATATGGAACTATACTGTACCTTAAGTCAACGGACCTCTGATGCTGCACAATATTTTCACTAGCATCACAAACTAGTGTGTTCATAATTACGAACCATCTTATTTAACCCATATTTTTTACATAATAGGTTCTATGTCAGTCCGTTTGTAAGTACGAGTTGTCCGCAAGCCTGTACTTATTTTATGTGCATTTGCACTGTTATGACAAGGAACTGCGTATCGCTTTGTAGGCCGAATGCGTACTTGCATCCCTGCTTATAGCAAGTTTATTAACTGTGAGTAAAGGGAACCAAAACCAAAAATAGGCTCTGGGAGCCAAAGACAGCGCAAGTCCCCATCAGCGGGAAATACAGGTGGATCCTATCTCAGCCAATGAGGGCAAGCTGCCTCAGTGGCCTAACAGGTAAGGCATTGGCTTCCTAAGCGAATGTCGGTTTGAGTCCCATCTGGGGGTGTCACAGCTTCTAGGGGGTGCTGTGCGCTCAGCAGGTCCCTGTGATCAGAATGTTGCTAGTTTGAATCTCAGGCTTGGTCAGCCGATGCTACCATTGGGCCCCTGCATAAGGCAAGCAATCCCCAATTGTTCCAGTGACTCAGTATGCGTGCTGGCCCTGCGCTGTGACCCCCAAACGTACGCTCACCTTTCCAAGTGTGTCATGGAGAGCAAGATAGGATTGGTGAAAGACTGGTTCTCTAAAGCAGGGCTATTCCAATCACGGCCCTCAAGGGCCCAGCACTGCTGATTTTCCAGCCTTCCTTTACCTGTGAGCCGGGTGTGAAGCTTCTTCAGAATCGGTAATTATTAAACAGACTACCTGGGAAAACTGAAAACAAGGCCTATTTTATTAAACTGGGGGCTCTCTTAGGGTCGATGTGTATGGCAACTGAGCATCATGCTACAAACCTCATCTATAAGCATTTGCTAATTCCGCTCATATTGCTGTCTACCAATATATATCAATCAAAAGACTTTCCATCATTTTCCAGCCCTGAGTAGCGTTACAGAGAACCTGGATGTTATCCTATACAGCACAGGGTAGCAGGCTGGGGTACAGCCTGGACAGGGTGCCTGCTCACACACGCACGGGACAGGCAATTTAGACACACCGATTAGCCTTACTGCATGTCTTTGGACTGTGGGAGGAGAGCGGCATGACACTGACAGGATGTATCAGAGGCAGGACTCAAACCCACCAAGTCACCATACTGTTGGACAGCAGCTAAAAATATGAAAAACTTCTCAGAATAACATAGTTTATGAATTTATACCATTCTGTGATTTTTTATGAGATGGTTAAAGGTCTGTATTCAGATAGCTTTACTCCTGTCAGATGTGACAACGCATTTCCCTCAACCAATCAGTATGACGGGGTGTGGAAGATTTGGGCAAGGAGAGTCAGGTGACCAGGGTTTGCAGTGCTGATTGGTCCCACCGGCCTCACTCCCCCTGCTGTGTGTACGGATTGGCCTGCTCTGGTTACCTGGGTGATACCCTACCCTCACCACATGTGTGGTCGCATTGGAGCTTCCCTGGTTTTCTTTTCCGTTCCTGTCCATAACAGAAGTTTTCCTTCCCCGTTTTCTTGCTGTGTACAGTCTTCACAGGGTTTCCACAGTGACACTGATCATCCTGCAGGGTAATGATAGCTATCATACCATTTCTGTCTAAAGAAGTATACAACATATACAACATAATAACAATAACGACAATAATTAATAGCACCATCATTAAGGGCTTTTATGATTCGTACCAATTGTCTTTTCTAGAGACTTAAGGCATGTAAACACTTATATGTATGTATACATGTGACCCCATCTGGTCCTTTTTGGTAGTTAGGTAGCTTTTAAAACGCTTCTCATTCTCATAAATACACAATATGGCTGAACATTTTGTAACTGACAAGACAAGCATCAGCCTCCTCAAGGTAAAAGAAAATGAAAAAGATGTTGAAATAGCAAAGTATGTTCTGTGAGCTCTGTGCGACACCTCAGGACCCCCAAGCTTAAAACACCCACCACTTTCACCTGCTCTTAGGGTCACCGGCATCTTAATGAACCAAAGGGGGCCTTTTCAGGTTAACATTAGCAGGCAGGATGGGTTAGCACCCCACCCTGGGTCATTCCCTGCCTTGCACCTGTAGCCTCTGGAATAGACTCTGGACGTCCCATGACCCTGAATAACCAATTGCAGAAAATCAACAGATGCATAGATGGGAGGATGGATGGATGGTAGGGTAGATGGATGGATGGGTGGATGAATGGATGGAGGGATGGGTGAATGGATGGATGGATTAGCAGGCACAATAGCGGAGTTTGTACAGCATTTCAGGCAGTTACAGATGGTCCTAGGGTAAGACTGGCAAAGAGCCGTCCCGACTGTGACTGGCAGGAAGCATCCCGTCTGTGACTGGCAAACAGGCGTCCCGTCTGTGACTGGCAAACAGGCGTCCCGTCTGTGACTGACAAAGAGGCGTCCCGTCTGTGACTGGCAAAGAGGCGTCCCGTCTGTGACTGGCAGGAGGCAGACTAAGCAGCCGTGCTGGTTTCGGACTCCATCCAAACAGGTGGTCCTCAGCCCCCAACCCCCCCCCCCCCCCACCATCTACGTGCTGCTCGAGCTGCTCCTCAAAAGCATGAACCCATTCTTATGGGTGTCAGCGTGCCCCCTTGGCCTGCCGGGGACTCTGTGGCCTGTCAGGTGTGATGCTGTAATAAGTGGCGTACACGGCGTGGTGAGCTCTGGGGTCTGAGGGAGATCAGCTTAAAGAGCGGCTGTTAGGGTTAGAGGCGCAGGGACTGGCGGACTGGGCCAACTGGGGGAGACCCCCCCCCGTCACCACTTCTGACATGCAGGGCCAGGCTAGCTGAGCCATCTTGGGGGGCCGTCCACTTCCTGCCTGTCTGTGAGGGCCCTTTATCCACTGTGAGGCGCCCGCGGCGCGACCAGATCCAAAGCACAGCTTTTCTCTCAGATGCTGGGAAGCTACAGCGTTCAAAAACAAATTACAGTGAGCGGTGGGTCACATGGGATGTGGGCGGGGCCCGGGGGGGTGGGCAATGAAGCAGGTCTGGCTGCTTGTGGTACCTTTTCCTCCAAATCACACCACGATGCATAAGAATAATTGCCAGACTCATCCAGACGTGTCCTCCTGGAATTTATGGCCCTTCAGAAAAATGGCCCCCCCAAAAACAGAGCCCCCCTCCCACATAAAAAAGGCCAAAAGCCCTGTACCTCAGACGAAACATGTGTGCAGTGCATCCCAGAACAGGCAGCGTGACATTAGTATAAATAGATCGCAGTGACTCACATCCTGCAGGTCAACAAATTCTAATAACTGTCATGCAGGTATCGACAGTCTCCCCCAGGTCTGCTCTCGATAATGGGATTCGGCTAGAGGAAAACTGCACTCAATTCGCAGTTTTTATTATTTTTCCCCCCTCTGCCTCCTGCTTTGTATTCCCACCCCGCATCAGACCCGGAGGAGACCGAGGCAACAGTGACGCAGCTGAGCGCAGCTCAGGGAGATCCTGTGAGAAAACGGCTCATTTTACACATACTTATAGCTAATAGTAAATTAGGAAAGAATAACTCTTTCCTTTTCTGTGTTTAAAACAATATCTAGATGGTGAGTTCAGACCGTGAGAGCTATGCTGTTTGTTTGTGTTTTTTTTTAATCCAGTCTAGACAGTCTGGGCAGTGAAGCACTCTGTGGAGTCTCCGGGCTGGCATTGACTTACCCAGAATGCCTCTGGGCCACGTGTCTGTATCTGAGACCTGCGACAGAAGCGGCCTGACATGCAGCCTGACATGTAGTCGGGAACAATACCCCCCCCCGCCTCACTGTCCAATCAGCTCCGGGGTGGGCGGATAAAAGTGAACGCCCCACAGCTGCTGTGGACTTGCGGGCACCCTGACGCCCCCGCCTCCTCCTGGGGTGAATAGCAGCCGGGGGCCACGTCACGCCTTTTCACCAGATCGTCACCTGCTCAGTCCTGCCATTTGAAGAGGGATTGCATTTTAATTCACAGAAAGGTTACAAACAGCCCCGCCCCTCACCGGCCTGTCTCTGTGCAGGGAGATAAATCCCAGAAAAGCTTTTAGAACGCGCTGCGCTGCCATTTGAAGGAGTTCCCCGAGAAACACTGCAAATGTCTCTCTCACGTAGGGGTGTTGCTAGAGATTTTGGGCCCCATGTACGTATATCACATTAGGCCCCCCAGTCCAGACCAATCCAGTTATTCTCCAAATTTTCTAGACCCCCTATCACCTAGGGGCCCTTGGAATCATCAAAACTCCCCCCCCCCCCACCTTACGGTGCCCTGCTCTCAGGTGTTTAGAGGCTGTTTTGCATTAGCAGCAATGATGGTCCAACTAGGCCCAGTGTAGTTTGGCAATACAATGATAATAATAATAATAATAATTATTATTATTATTATTATTATTTATGTTTTTTTAAGTTTAGCTGTTTTAATACTTTGTACACTGAGGGTAAAGTGACTGCCAATCTTGTCGGTGAATATCAACACCCAGTTTGTCTTATCTTATCTTATCTTATCTTATCTTATCTTATCTTATCTTATCTTATCATTTCGGTCAGGGCAGCAGAAGGCTGATTGTAACTACGCTGAAGATAAGGCCCCAAAACAGACTCTGAGAATCACTGCCATTTGGTCATACGCAGCGTTCGTTGGTCAGCATGCCACTGTTTGGCAGGGGGTCGTCTCTGCACTGAACGGCTCCACCTGATGGAGGCAGGTGCGGCCAGTTTAGTCACCCCCACATGGGGTGGGTAACGCGCTGGCTCGCGGGGCCGTGTGGGACCGAGGGCTGGGTGATGGAAGCGAGCTGGATGGGCTCCGGCGGGACAGATTGGCACCTGCTCCTCTTAAGGGGAAGGGGCGACTGTCAGTACCACAGCCACACTGAAATCCGGCCCGAGATGGACCACAAGGAGAGGAGTGTGAGCTGACAGAAAGGAGCAGGCAGCGAGTGGACAGCCTGTTTGTGAATGTGTCCAGGCAGGCCTGTGAAGGGCTGTAATAGTAAAAAGCCACAGTGCTCCTGCACCACATGTGAGAAGTTAAGCTAAATATACTTGAAACCTGATATCACAAAAAAAGACTATACAAAAGCAGGATTGTATATGTACTGGCCTGTCGTATTTCGACAGAGACTTACACAGGAGCAGACTGCCAGGGCCCGCCGGCTGGGGTCCTGACTGACAGCTACGTCATCACCCTACTCTCTGAGTGCTGCAGACCTTCGGCTCATGCGACTCCTCCCCCAGCCTCCCATCTGCTGTCCCGGGCCCGGCAAGGGGCATCGCTGCTCCCCAGCTGCATTTAAATCGCGTGAAACCCAAACAAATGCCTGTCTTTTATTTCTTTCACTCATTCTCTCTTTTTTCTTTCTTCCTCGCTTCCTTTCAGCCCCGTGTGAGAGGAAAGAGGGCGGCGAGGGCCTGCTTGTCCCCCCCGCTGCTCAGACACTCATGGAAGACACACGCGGACGCTCAAAACGACACACCACAGACACCCTCGCTAAAAATGAGACACGCACACGCACACGCACAGTCGCTCAAAGCAACAAACACACGTGGTCACTCAAAATGACAAACACACACACATGGTCACTCAAAATGACAAACACACGTGGTCACTCAAAATGACAAACACACACACATGGTCACTCAAAATGACAAACACACATGGTCACTCAAAATGACAAACACACACATGGTCACTCAAAATGACAAACATACACACATGGTCACTCAAAATGACAAACACACACATGGTCACTCAAAATGACAAACACACACAGGGTCACTCAAAACAACACATACACAGTAGCTAAAAGCAATGCGTGTAGTCGCTCGAGACAAGACACAGACACAAGCGGTCGCTCAAAATGACGCACGCACGTGTTCACTCAAAGCGACACACAGAAAAATGCTTGCTCAAAATGACACACACACACGAGGTGGCTCAAAATGACATACATATGCACTGTTAATATATTCCTATCAATGTGAGGACACTGCATTCATTTTGGTGGGCATAACCTTAATCCTAATTACGATAACCAGAATACAAGACTTTTGGATATTTTAGTTTGATTCCATTCACATATTTTCATATCGTCCCCACAAGCTAAAAAATAAAAGTAAAAGGATTTACCACATTGTGGGGGTATTTGAAGTTCAAGTTCCCCGGCCATAATGGTGTTTTATGAATCAGAAAATAGACAACTAAATTAAATCAAATCACTGTACATTTATACCTATCTAACAGGAAACCTACTGTATTCCCCTACACATATGTGTAAGTCTAATATATGCAGTACACCTAATAGAAACTTACATGTAAGTTAGACTAGGAAAAAACTCCTGAAAAGCTCAACTCATCAATGTGCACACCCCAAGCAGATTCTGTACAATACACTGGGAATAGTGCATATTTGGTTACGACATAAGAGCTTGCAGCGAGGGATAGCGCAGGGTCCGATGTATTTTACATATTCGTATGTATAATTCTAAGTGTTGAATGAGGAAGCTGGAGTCCATATCTTCTGACTGAGCTGTGCTCTGATTCTCACTGAAGTCATTTTCAGTGGCGTCCCCAAGCAGGACGAAAACAAACAGCAAAGGAAGGCTGGCCGTTAATATTTTATCAGAGGAGGGACAGGCGAGGGAGGCACGCCCTTCTCATTTGCATGGCTGACAAGCCGGCGCACAGGCCGCCTGGGAGCGAGGGCTGCAGCTGAGGCACCTCGTTAAGCAGCCAGACAGTCACTGACGCCAGATTGGAGGGCTGGGCTTTCTCCTGGGGACAGGGGCCTCGTAAGAGGCCTGTGGGAAGGCCAGATCTCAAGGAGGGGCACGGCTGTGGGATACGGAGGCACCAGAGCGGACGGTGATGCGGCAGCACGCCGGGGCCGGTGAGGCGCCCCGTTAGGGGAGCTAAGGGGGCGGTATCACTCCCTGTGAACTTAGGGGAGAGGAGGCGACTGGAATGAACAGCTAAGCTAAACAGGCAAGCTAAGCAACACTGGCTCAGTTATTCAGCAACTATATCCATGTAGTAATACTAATAATAATAATAACAATAATTATTATTATTATTATAACAATGATGATGATGATGAACACAGAAAACAAAGATCTGAAACATCTTCTCCTCATCTTTTTAGCAAATGTTTAACATCCAAATGTTTGACGTGTGATAATACAAAATGATTAATTTCCTGGCCATTTTTGGCGCCAAAAAAAACCAAAAATCTATCATTGGCATTATTAGTGTTATTAGATCACATTACCATATATGTTCTTTGAATGATTTTCACAATAAAATCTGACATGTGTGGCTGTAAGCTGAAACACATCTGACTGACTATATTGACTGACTGACTATACAGTGTAAGAAAATAAGCGAAAAACTAAAAAGCAGACCGCCGCTCTGCTGAAGTGATTGACTCAGAAGAAAAGAAAGAAAGAAAGAAAGAAAGAAAAAAAGTTTCTCATTTACTGTCAGTTGTTGTTATTCTGCAGGAGGGCAGCTCTCAAACGCCTCTAATGAAATTAGTTCAAAGGAGGTTTTGTAACAGCGTTAATCTTATTTGCTTGCTCAAAAATACAATAAATGCCCATATCCAAAAATGTGAACTACATAATGCATGCATTCCATATATCATGGATTCTGTTATTTATTTTTTTTTTATTAATATTAAATTAGTACAATAGGGTAAGAACCAGTGGCTGACAATATAAATAGTTGTTAGCTGTTTGATTTGTAGATTAATGAGTGTGTTGAATATGATGGAGAAGTTTCAGAGGCTTTTGTCATAGTGATTCTACAGAATCTGTATGAAACACAGCAGAGAAAACCAGGGAGCCCCTCAATACCACGTGAATATATCCAGGTATTGGAAAACTGTCAATTAAAGGTGAAAGCAGATCCAATTAGCTGCGGTGAATCCAGCCAGGATTGGACAAAAGACTCACAAGAGGCCACATACAAAATGCATGAAGGATCAGGAAGCAGAAGCAATACAAGAAGATGAAGAATCAGGGCTGGAGAGAGAGACCTGTCCCATGGGCTCCAGGTCCTGCGTGATGTTTCTTTATGGTCCAAATTGTTTGGTGCTACTTTCCGTAGCCTTTAAGGTTCTGAACCTCAGACACATTGACATGATGAACCATACATCCTCAGCGTAGGCTGTGTTTGTGATGGGAGGCGGTAACTAATGCTGACTTTCTCTAATGACATCATAGGGACAACATCAGAGAAGCACATCAAAGCACATCAGGACAGAGGCAGCGTCTCAAAGCAGGAGACTCCCCTCTGCTAGTGTCCCCGAGCGACCTGGTACCCATTCCCTTAAATTAAATGGGAAGTGAAGGGCCCCGGAGGGCCGGGCCAGACATTTGCTATTTGATGCATTTCTGTGTCTGATGCTGACCTTTACGGTTATCAGTGCAGATCTGCTCATCTCTGTGAATGATAAGCAGGATGCAGCAAGCAGGCAGCTCCTCCTGCTCTCCGTGCCCTAGGCTGGGGGCTCCTCCTGCTCTCCATGTCCCAAGCAGGCAGCTTCTCCTGCTCTCTGTGCCCTGAGCTGGGGCCTCCTCCTGCTCTCAGTGTCCCAAGCAGGCAGCTCCTCCTGCTCTCCATGACCCAAGCAGGCGACTCCTAATATCTGTGCTCCAAGCAGGCAGCTCCTCCTGCTCTCCATGTCCCAAGCGGGCGACTCCTGATATCTGTGCTCCAAACAGGCGGCTCCTCCTGCTTTCCATGTCCTGGTCGGGCGGCTCCTCCTGCTCTCTGTGCCCTTAGCAAGTTGCTCCTCCCACTCTCTGTGTCCCAGGTGGGAGGCTACTCCTGCTCTCCGTGTCCCAAGCAGGCGGCTACTCCTACTTTCTTTGCCCAGAGTAGCCGGCTCCTCCCGCTCTCTGTTTCCCAAGCAGGAGGCTCCTCCCGCTCCCCGTGTCCCAAGCAGGCGGCTCCTCCCGCTCTCTGTTTCCCAAGCAGGCGGCTCCTCCCGCTCCCCGTATCCCAAGTAAGCGGCTCCTCCCGCTCCCTGTGTCCCAAGCAGGCGGCTCCTCCTGCTCCCCGTATCCCAACCAAGCGGCTCCTCCCGCTCTCCGTGTCCCAAGCAGGCGGCTCCTCCCGCTCCCCCAGTCCCAAGCAGGCGGTTCCTCCCGCTCTCTGTGTCCTGAGCAGGCAGCTGGGGCACACGGCCTGGTCACGGTGAAGGCCTAGCCACCATTCAGAGCGTATGCTAAAGCTGCACCAGCTGTGTGGGCCGCACTCCTTCTTCACGTTCGTTTGCTATGGAGTTTTCTTGTATCCCAGCTCAATATATTGGTTTATTTCTTCATCACCGAATGGCACTGTTGGGTAATAATTGTGACAAAAGTAAAAACAAATATTTTTACCCAGAAAAACGTGCTGAATCAGCTAAGCACGGGGGTTTTGACAGAGATGCATTTTCTCTCAGTACACACAGACCTAAAAAGATATTCAGATCTTTGAGAACATGCTGAATTTTGACAAGGTTCTCTCATCAGATATTTATGAGTCCTTAGTAATCATGGAAACAAAACAGGCAAATTCTTGATAGGTATGTATGCATGAATGAATGAATGAATGACACTGTTGTAGTTCATTACTCCTAAGAGAAATAGACTCCCATTGAGCCAACTTTTAATATGAATGAATGAATGAATGAATGGTATTGTTGTACTTTTTTTCTTTTAAGAGAAAAAACAAACAAACACGCTTTTGGGTTCTTTGAACCAGACTTTTGATATGTATCAATGAATGGATAAATGAATGAATGACATTGTCATACTCGTGTTTGTCTTCGCGTCGTTGATTCGGACAGTGAATGATCACCCTCGGAGGCCCATCTGAGCGCCGACCCAGCGCCACGGCCACAGAACAGATGGGAGGGGCACCGCTAGGCCCACGCAGCCCATGCGGCGGCCTGCCTTGTGCCTGCTTTAGCCACATCCCTCCCACGTTCGGGCTCGGCCAGCTGGCTGTGATGAAACAGCCCCCCGGCTGGCTGCCAGAGGTGGTGTCCTGAGGAGGTGGGCAGGAAGGTGGGGGCATGGGGGGCACTCTCGAGGTGCTTGCAGCTCTTAAAGCTGCAGCACACCATTATATGGCCTAAAGAGGACAGAGAGCTGATTCTCCCACAGAGACACACAGATAGACATGGGACTGGAAAGAAAAACAATGACTGGCAATCATAGGACATTCAGTTAGCAGATATCAGTAAAACAAAGCATGCAACCATGCATCCTTAGGGACCGACTGCTGCTTGTGAAGCTACAGAAGGGAATCTGTGCTATCTTTATGAATCTGTTGGAGCCGTGTGCTATTGACAGGAAGGTGATGACTATGCTTAGCATGGCACATGTGTAATAACACACTATGATGTGTGTATTATTCGGAATAACAGGGTCAACAAAAACAGGAAATATAAGGTTAAAAAGGAATCCTACATATTTTTGACCCTAATTGCAAAGTCAATAATATTAGTTTAGCCTAATGATCAATCAGATTAACTGTCCCATTTAAGGCCCTGGATGAAATGAAATACATGGGTTTCTCTTGCAGATGACGGTCAGGGTCTCCTTCCGCAGGTCTAGGAAAAGAAGAGGCCGTTCTGATATTAACAGAAGAATCTCCTCGGGGGAGAATATCACGGCCAGAGATAGTGACGCACCGTCTGCAGGGGCCAGCCAAGGGAGCAGAACAGAGATTATATTCAACAGCAACAAACAAGAGACGGATAATCACACTATCGCCGCGTCCGGCCAACCGGCTCCACTTTCAGGAAATGGAAATCGCAGGGACGCCGCTCAAGTGCAGACGTGCAGCTTGCAGTCATCGCATCCTGAATGCGATCTCATGTCGTCCTTAAGCACCTTGAGCCTCTGGTGTATGATGTCAGCAGCGACGCTGCATTCTGGGGCAGCTGGCCATTGGCTCTTTGGCCAGCATTTCAGTGCAAATTAAGGAGCAGGTGAAGCACATTGTGAATGCCGCTTTACAGAAGGCAAAATAAATGGATGTGGTAGATCCCATTTTAACAAGACAACTTAAAGATATGGCTAAGGGCAGGTCTGCTTGGCCCAGACGACGCAGAGGACAAACTGCTGTGTGTCTGTGTCACCCTCCTCAGACTCACCTGTGAGCTCATCTGTCACTAGGAAGCATTGCGGGCTCCGCTGGGAACCCAAGGCCACGCACGACAAACCGGGGCTAATTAGCCGGGGCCATGGTCACCCGGTCCCCCGGCAAGGCTCTCGCTAACAGAACAGGCCATCGTTACATCATGGACAGAGGCCCGGGGTCAAAGGTCGAAAACACTGAAAGGTGAGTCCATTCAGGGAGAAGCTTTGCATGCTACAGAGTTCAGAGTGTGGTTTGGGGTACAGAGGAAGCAGTAGATGAAGCCATAAAGTCATTCTCTGTTTAAATAACAACGTGAAATGAAAATCACTAATTGTTGGAAATGCCAGTCATGCGATACGATCCAGCTGCTCTAGGGCATCATTCATAGGATTTTATTTTATTTTTATTTTTTTAGCAAAGACAAGGTTAGCAAAAACACAGATTGAATGGGTAAGGTACAGAGAAAGAGGGAGAGAGAGAGAGAGAGAGAGTCATCTATCAACATGACAGCTGTGCTTAAAGCTACAGGGAGAGGGACTCTGTAATCAGTACAGCTGGTGCTCATTGGTCAATATGTGCACCAATCCGCGCCCTGCATTTGACCGGCTGTAACAAATTAATCATTTAATGTTGCATTGCGCCCCAATGCCAGTGCCCATTACTCCCCTGACGGATAGAGGGTGATGATCATAAACCGACGGCTGTGGAGAGACCACGGCCAAGAAAAGCCTGCAGTTATTCAGACGTCCGACGGGATTCTGAAGACAGAGTAGCCAGACTTATCTTCATTAAGGAGAGAATTGACACCATCGGGATGCTGGCCACAGAGATACTGGCCACAGGTCTGGGTCTGAGAAGCGGAAGAGGCTCTCACACTCAGCTGGGTCAGTGCCTCCCCAACCATAGCCAGCGGTGCTGACCTGCGAATGACTCATGCCTAATGTCCCTGAGGGCCTCACCGCCCATCTTGGGAGTGCTCTGCTCCGTCCGATCCAGTCAGTCTGGGTCCCCGACGCTCCGAGGAGAACATCACTCCTGTGTTTAATTTCTCTCTTGACAGCTGTTGGAGGCAGGTGAGTGGCTTTACATGGTGGCCCCTCTGAAAGGAAAACATGCCCCAGACTAAACTGGAGTCTCCTTGCCTACAGGAAATCAGCTGCCTTTCTCCCATTAAGCATGAGACTTTGATTGCTTAGGCCAACCAGAACTCGAAAGAGATAAATCATAGCTAGACCTCTCAAAAAAAAAACATGGTAAACCACACTGCCTGAAGCTCTGCTTCAAAGTGCTTCTAGACCAGAAGCAAGCCATCAGCCTGGATTTGTTCTTCAGATTCTCCCGCCGCATCGACACGTGTGAATGCACCCAGGGATGATTGCGTTTCGGGGAGGGCTGCTGGGAAGGCTGGACTTGGTTTCCTCATAGACCCAAACTGTTCAGTTCATACTCAGATATGGGTTGTTTTATTCTTACAGGATGCGGGAAGGAGGCAATGGAGGCAAAGTGAGAATTTCAGAGCAGTCTTGCGTTCGATCTCCGGGACGGCGGACCGTGACTGGGGCCTGCCACTGTTATCTCAGCGCTCCGTGTGCAGTCTGAAAGGGGAGAGTCGCAGTTTCAACCGAAGCACTACACCACTGTGGAAGGGAACTATGTAAACAATTTGGGGCGCAGACTGCTCCGTGTAATCAAGACACATGACGATAGATGGGGGGGAGGGGGGGTCACGGAAGGTCTAGGCACACCACCCTACGGGTCACTGTTCTGAGAAACATGATCACCGCACCACTTGGCCACTCATGGCTCTCACGGCCGGACAGGCTTGGCTTTCGGGGGGGGGGCAGTGGGGGCAAGAGAAAAAGCGTGCTAAGCACGGGCAGATTTATGGCCTGCAGTGGGAAGATTTATGGAATTGTGAGTCGCCACTAATGACCAGGCCCTGGGTCGGGCACTTGTGGTACAGTAATTGGAGGGGTGGGCCGTCAAAATCAGAGGGAAAATAAATAGCAAAAATCGCAGAGAGCAAAAAGAAGAGAAAAATCAGGGGCTGGTCAAATGTAATCCTTCATTCAGGACCAGGGTGATGACTCATGCGGGCCCCGTGGCTGGCAGTGCTCACACTCGTGTTACATGGCCGAATGCGCGCTACTGACGGCCCTCGTCCACACAGCTGTTTTTTTTACCAGAATATTTTCCCCAGAAAGATTCATGAAATGGACATAGTATGATTTTACTATTAACACTAGGTTCATTCACATTATTTTCAGGGTTAAAAAAAAGAAAAGAAAACCTCAGTTGGTGTGAATGTTTCTTACTTATGATTGGATGAGCTGGATCACCTGACCCAAGAGCCAATCACAGGGAGGTTCACCCAAAATTAGGTACCTATAGCAGCAGTGCATTTTTAAGGGATATTTTTAAATATTGTAGTGAAATAAATTACAGAGTATAGGGCATAATGAATCTCAAGCAACTGCTCAGATAGGGGGATTAATTTCTGCAAGGTAGCATAAGACCATAATTTAAAAATATAGGACAACAGCAGCTCATTTCTATGGCTAGAGGTCACTTACCCAGGAGTCCCTGCTGGGCTCTGGCTATTTAGCTTCTATTCCCTGTGTGGAAGCACACTGTTAAAGGCACCATGGCAAATATCTAGCCAGCGTGTTAATCAGCAAGTGAACGCCGCATGCAGCTGGAAAATATTTTAATGCCTCGTTATGCAAGAACAACGTGCTATTCCAGGACGCGCATGAGAAAGATTTTCAACACTCAGGGACCCACGTGCCAGGACACCACCACTGATACAGTGCTGGGAAAGGGAGTGCAGGAGGCTGTCTGTTAGGGATCAGGATGCAGTGGGTGTTGTGGGAGGGGTCCATGAAGTAGACAGATGGCCTCGCCTGACCTGCCCGCAGACTGCTTTGTGTTTCTTGTGAAGATCTCTCCACCAGGCAGGGACGTGGCAGCCTGCGGCGCTGCACCCTGTCTCAGCTGGTCGGGGGTTCGAAGACATGCACATGTCCAATGTAATCATCAGGGGCTTTTTGTGACAAAATGATGTCCTGCAGACCGTTGGAGCAGCTCCGTTCAAGGTGACCAAACGTAATGCAGGGTCATAAAAAAGCAACTGAAGGATCACTAGTGTCCTGCAGAGTCATGAGAAACACAGCTGTAGACCTGCAAAGAGTGCTCTACATCACGATCACACCCGTCTCACAGTGAAAAACATGGCCATGCACCTGCAAAGAGTGCTCAACATCAGGATCACACCTGGCTCAGTGAGGAACACAGTGTTACTCCTACAAAGAGTGCTCTACATCAGGATCACACCT
>JAODKC010000043.1:7707433-7753186 GCA_026777985.1 Mormyrops attenuatus
ATTTATTGTGGTAATGTACAGAACTTAAAAATTGAAAAACTTTGTCTCTGTCCAAATATTTATGGTCCTGACTGTATGTTTGTAGGATGGAAGGAAAAATAAAACATACATTTTCATTTCACTTTTCAATAAGATCCAGCATGCTCTTTCCAAATATGCCCTCATTTGCTCAACGACAACCTTGTCAAAGGCCTGCCCTGCCGCCTCATTTCAGTTGGATAACAAGACAATATTCTTTCCAGAAAGGTCAGTATGGGTCAGCTGGGTCGCGATGGGGTCAGCTCCAGCCAGACAAGAAATTTCAGCAGCAGCATGGGGGGGGGTATAATAACCCTCCATCTGGCCCCATAACATCAGAGCACCGTAGAGAAACATAGCCTGTAATCTCTAAGCAGGACTGCTAGGAACTGTAGTAATTCTGATGTCACCAGGTGGTAACGAAGCCAGCGTTGGAAGCCCACCTCTGCCAGGACGGTAGAGGAGGGGAACACGATGACATCATTGTTCGTGGTTGGCATTCCTTCAGAGGGCAGAGCAGGGTTCCGATTTGCAGTCCAGTGAATCTCCTCCTGTGAGGATCAGTTCCAGCCCCAAGTGGGTCCTGGCTAGCACTCAGACAGAGTACTTCCCAAGAATTCACTCCTGGAATGGATTTGTTGAGTGTCCCTGCCATTCTGCTGAATGGATGTTTTCAGAGGTAACACAGAGCGTCCCCACAGGCCTAGCATAGCTTTAGCATAACCTTAATTGCTCACTCCCATTGACATACTTTTCATTGCCTGATTGCAAATTTTATCTTATGCTTTCATTTTTTAATTAACAAAACCACCCACTTGGCATTTACCTATTGTCCTAAATTTCTGTTTGAAATTAATTTAAAAGTCAGATGGCATATTTTGTTTGTTGTTTGCTATATAGTTACAAAGTTATGGATTCCAAGAAAACTTCCAAGATTTCTCAGACTCCTGAAAACAACAGGTAACTTGGTGAAAAAAGTTGGATGTCAGAAACAGTGGGAAACATATTCACAGATTTTGGCGTTAACCTCCTTTAAAACCACATTTGTAGATATTGCTGTTCAAACTCGAACACACCTAAACTACATAAGCTATTTGCAATCTTGCCATTTGACTAAATTATTACAACGTACATATATTGTCCAAGAACATTTCCTCCTGTGGGAAATGTTTCCCTCTGAATGTTTTGCACTGAAGCCTGCTACAGGACACATAGATCTGTCATTGCTACCTTATGTCTTTTGCCTTCTAACCTGCCCTGTCCTACAACCTATAATATAGTTTAAAAATACTTGGAAATCATGTCTGAAATCTCCCTCACTGGGCCATTTTCAAAACTTGAATTGCCTGTTTTGGGTTACTTTTGGCAACACATTTTTCAAAACCATTTTCCTCGAAAACACTGCAATGCCATTTCAGATTGTTAATGCATCTGGAAAGCCAGAATGCAGCATGGAGCTGTTCAGCATATCCATGTTTTAGTCAGACAAGTTAACTTTTTCATTAGCGGATTAGCATTCCCGCTAACTTTGAAAACCATTAGCAGACCACTGAATTTTGTTCTGCTAACTGTAACATTTTTTCACAGGTAATGTGAATAAAGTTTAATGGTCAAAAACATTTGCAAACCCGAAATCATACATATTTGCTCCTGTCTGTTGTGAGCTTGTCTGCAACAGTCTATCTGGCATGCTATTGGCTGACTACATGTAAACACAAGTCGTGATTGGTTAATACCTTGTTGGATTTAAACTGTGATACCTTGAACTAATCAGACAACAGGGGGCTGTATCACAAAGCTGGATTTCTTGTTTAGCTGTATAACTTATCGGATTTAAGGTACCCTAGTTTAAATGGATTTTGCCTTTGTTCACTTATATTTAGCCCAGATTACCTTATATCTGACAAGTTATCTGACAGAGCAATAAATCCTGCTATCTGATACAGGTCCCTGGTTGTATTTTCTGGGTTGTGATTGACAGAGCTATAGACCAATAAAGATTTGAGACCCTCTTTCCTAGTTCCAGGTAAATGGCGCCATGTTTGTAGTCCCCAAGCGGTCTGTATGACCATGTTAATGCTCCAGCTCCGTTCAACCATCAATTAATCACTACCACACAGATTGCTATGACAATAACTACTGGGATACTGACCCTAACTGGCCCACAGGTATATAAAAATGACTTGCTAATTTTGTCATCCACCTGATTTTTCCAAAATTCTTTGCTACTTCAGACCTCCTAGCTGCCTTAATGCAATATCAGATGAAGTGTGCTAACATATCAGCTAAGTTATCAGCCTTTCTAGATGATACATTTTCCTTGGCAGATGGCCTGATACATCCCTTCACACCTCCATGCATATAAATCTTAACCATAAGGCTTCCTATTCCCTCTGTAGCAGCCCTGGGTAACTTTCTTCTCATTAAAGCTTTGCTGTGGTGGAATAATCTGCTGGTAGGAGCTGCCAGCTCTCTTTTGGAGGCTAACCAAGAGCTCCATATTTTTGTGGTCACGGGTATCTGGTACTGCTTCTAAAAAGTAACACGGACATGGAAAGTTTTCCGTGTCATTTGTTGACCTCAGTGGAGCTGTCATGTAGAGAAGAAACTAGCAGGTTCAGATTCAGCTTTTTTGAAGCTTTCGAGATTCAAGATTTATTATGCAAATCAGAAATCAAAGCCCGGCGAAGGTAAATCAGGAGATAGATGATCTTTGAGAAAATGCAGAGTTGTAGAGTGAGAAATCAAGAATGGAGGGAGCCACGAGAGAATCTGAGATCAAGACAAAACACTAAGACCATGACTCGAAAGGAGACATGGTAATTTGGTTGAGGTCACTAGGGTGTAAGGAACCTAGCTAGGATTACGGCACAGGTGGAAAAATGAGGCAACCGGAAGAGCTGGGGAGAGGGACTGCTGGCAGCTCCTTGTCAGAGCCACTGAAGTACTTTGTATACCGTTGCGAATACATCCTTGTAGCAGTTTACAGTGGCTCTGAGAAAGTGCATCTCAAAAGGTAAAAGAATCATTACAGCAGCACTCTTTTGCATTTTGTACATAATAAATAATACTAAATGACTTCGCTCCCTGTATTCCCTTTTGGTGCCTGGTAACCATATTAATATTGCCATTTCGCAGGGACAGTCGACTCTTATAAACAAAATGCACATCTTACAATTAAATTACACATACGGCAAATGCACAGAAAATCTCAGATGATTTTTTTAGGGCAGTTTTTACATTATTGATCGTGTCATTCAGTGAACACAGAAAAGGCCAGGCAATGAAATGACTTTAACCTGTATATGCTAACCTACCCTAAGTGCCCTAATTGGAAACAAATGAGGCTCGGAATAGGATGAGACACGTGTGTGCACGGCTGGGCACTGCGCCTGGACCTGAGAGACCAGGGCTTACTACTCCGCGGGAGGCACCTCTCCTCTTCAAAGTCTCTGGAAGGGCAGAGAACAGAGGGAAGGTACAAAGAAGAAGCACTGGGGATGAGCCCCAGCAATATAGAGTCTATGGATACGTGAGAGTGGACTTCCTATTAGCCACACGCTGCTCATTTCTGGCGTGTACTGAATAACACATGTGGATGGTTTACATGGGTATCCTAATCTTAAGCTGTTTGCCCGCTCAGAAAACACAACGCCTGAGACTGGCACTTCTTGGGACACGGGGTTGGTTAACTGGCACACCCTTAGGTCAGGCCAAACATAATGTACATATCAAGTGTATGTATCAAATGTATACAGCTCAAAACAATGAAAGGACCACTATTTTTTTAAATCTGCTTTTTAAAATCCTGGTTCTGCTGACAGAAGGTTACACTGTAAGGCAGGTTGCTTCCAGGCTCAAAGTTTCTAAGACAGCAGGACACAAGAAGAAGGTGAAGCAGGAGACACTGGCAGTGACCAAAATCCAGCCAGGTGGAGGGCAGAAGAGACTTTCTAATGCCAGAGATGACCATCACCTTATCTGGCAGTGCCTCATAAATCGGAAGATGACACCAAGTGACCTTCAAAAAGAATGGGGAAACATTATGTGGTGTGAAGTGCACTGCTAGAACTGTTCATAATGCTCCTAGAAGTAGGACTGAAGTCCCATAAAGCAAGGAAGAAGCCCTCCATTAATGAGAAACATGGAAGGGCCAGGCTGCAGTTTGCCCAGTTGCATGCCCATAAATTGAGAAATGAGTGAAACTGGAAATTTTGCTGTGGACTCTTAATTTTTTAGAGCTGTACATCAAATACCAT
Organism: Mormyrops attenuatus; assembly: GCA_026777985.1. Taxonomy (NCBI): domain Eukaryota; kingdom Metazoa; phylum Chordata; class Actinopteri; order Osteoglossiformes; family Mormyridae; genus Mormyrops; species Mormyrops attenuatus. The sequence goes on from JAODKC010000043.1 coordinate 7,711,711, forward strand.
TTAATTTAAATTCTTTATGTTTTGCATGAGTTCTATTATTACATATTATTGTTTATAGATGTGAAAGAACATAATATACACATTACTATAAAGGTGGAATATTAGAAACAAAAAGGGTGAAACGTTGCTCAAGTAAAGGTGTGGGGAATTTTTTTTTTTCCTTTGTATACTTCAGGGTTTTTTAAGAAGTCTATTTTATGAATCTTTTTTGTTCTTGGAATTAAAGAAATAATTTTGAAGTTATTGGACTGGAAATGCATTAAAACTCCTACACCACTGATTTTCCCGGCCAGGACTTTAACAATGGATGGAAAGTCAATACATAAGCAGCATTACAAAGGACAGAACTAAATTAAACCCATCCTGCTTGTCTGGATGTTAAATAACTAAATATCATTCATAGTGGACTGAATTTAAGTTCTACGGAAAACATTTAGGAACTTAATCCCAGATACCCTTTGTGTAAAAAAAGGCCTCAAATGGTTCCCTTAAACCAGTAGTAATGATAAAGTAGTCCTTGTAGGTACCTTTACCTAAGTAACTCTGGATTTTGTATACCTAGTTTACATTGGCTCTCAGCTGCTTTTACTTGAGACTAAAGGGATTTAGTGCCTCCATGCTTTCCATGTATAGTAACCCTGTGGAGTAGAAATCACTTACTGAGGGGTCACCATAATAGTTCCTGGGATTCCACATTATATTGGTTCACTCCTGCTAATAAGGCAATTTCTTTTTTTATGAACCTAATATTTTCTAATCCCAGGGCTCTGCATTAGAACCATACATGTCGCACAAGGACAGAAAATGTTCTCGTTCCTTCCGCTCTGGTTCTAGAGTTTCAAGGGTGGTACAGTGATCAAGGCTTAAGTCATCAATCATGAAACAGGCTGTTCTCCTTGGAAACCAAAGTGATGGAACAGCTCTTATTGAAGGGTGTCATGCCTTTGCTGAATGGGTATCCAGGACAGTTAGCATGCATCCATACCTGTGTAAACACAGTCAAGCCTCATAAACTAAACTCTCATGAGGCTATTTTTTATATTTATGTAAAGAATAATATTAATATAGGTGCTCATCACAGAGCATGGGATGAGCAGGAACCCCCCCCCCCCCGAGATACAGGTAATAATGGCTCCCAGTCATATTCAGCCATATCCCCTTGGGCATGTGCTGACAAGCTGGATTATCAGTCGCTCCTTGTGCTACTGGGGTAGTAATCGTTCAGCATGGTCCTTACTTAGGAGGCCATCCTTATGGAATTCACTTTACCACAGCAGAGCCCCTCTGAGGATCGAGCTTTTCGTGTGGTGGAGGGATTTACTTTAATGATCCACAGAGCTCTGTTGTCTGGAGCCTGAGCTCTTGATAAGGCCTCCGTTGGAGAACAGGTCTGTTGGGAGAAGCCAGACTGTCTTTGACTCAAGACTAAAGACCCACAGTAAAAGGTACCAGGAAGAACCTGTGTACTCTGCTGGGGATAGGGGCACCTGGAAGCCACCCCTGAAGCCAGACCTGGCTCCAGCAACCCACATACCCCAGCCAGGTTCAGTCTAAAATGGCTACCTGGAGCATTCATGTGGGTTCATTACCCACAGTGTGAAAAGTGAGGTGAGGTGTACCGCCATTTGGGTGGAAGGCCTGAACGCAAAGGACCCAGATTGATTTGACCATGGAAATGGACACTCGCTTTGAGAATGTGGAATATCACCGTTCTGACTGGGATGGAGCCTGATCTGGTGTGGAACACAGAAATGAATCAGCCAGATGGAGTCCACCTCACATACATGCTTAGTATGGGCTCTGGAACCAAACCTCGTGATCAGGGATGGACTTTCTCCAACTCTGGAGTTCCCCATGGTGAAAGACCTCAAGCAGATGTGGGGATGCTCACAAAAGCCAGGATGGGGCTGTGCAGCTGGAGTTTTTCCAAGTAGACAAGAGATTTGCTTCTATGTGGCTGTGAGTTACAAAGAGAAAACTGCTGATTGGTGAACTCTTATTGGACTTCTTTGTCAGCCATGGATTGTCCATAAGAAACACCCTGTAAGGACACATGGATGCTAATAAATGCACAAGGTCCCAGAGCAAAGGTTAATGATTGACTTGGCAGTTGACTCAAGGTTCTGTGTTTTGGACACTCGGTTGAAGATGATGGGCAAGAACTGTCAAATAATCATCAGATTGCGGGGAAATGGATTTGGCACGTGGGAAGGGGGCCAGATGGACCAGGATAATCCAGACGAGAAGTCAGTGAACATCTGGCTAATGCTTCAGTGTGAAGTGAATAACTTCTCCCTGGAAAGAGCTCTGGTCAGAAGGCGGTCAGTGTCTGCCGTGGCAGTAACCCTAAGATAAGCTAGTGGACACATGTGGTGTGAAAATCTGTCAAGCTAAGGAGGGAAGCCTTGAGGAGAATGCTTACATCAGGGTCTCCGGAAACAGCTGAAAGGTACCAACAGACCAGAAAGGCTACAACAAAGGCAGCCATGGAAGCGAGAAGTCATGCCTGGGAGGAGCTGGGGCAGAATATGGAGACAGACTAGTGAATGGCCCCCAAGACGTTTTAGATGATGGTTCAATGAATCAAAAGGGGGAGGTGGGACCTTGCTCAAGATGTATTCAGCTAGAGAGGGGAAGTCCTGATTTTCTGGAGGTGGAACACTTTGAAGGACTCCTCGATGGATATGCCTTCTCACCAGGAGGTACTGTCAGAAAATTCTTGTGGATCAGAGTCCTACACTGCAGCTAAAGTTGTGCTGGTAGTGAGAAAACTCAGGGGAAAGGCTGGAGGGGTAGATGACATTCATTCAAAGATGTTGAAAGCATTGGCTGACATGGTTAATGTGTCTTCAATGTTGCAGAGAAGGCAGGTAAAGTACCCGATGATTGGCAAACATTGGTGGAGAGCCCTATTTTCAAAAAGAGGGCCAAAGGGTATCTTCTAACTATAGAGGGATCCCACTTCTCAGCCTCCTGAGGAAGAGGCTTATTCCAGTGTACCGGAGATGAGACTCCAGGAATAATGTGCATCTGGGGCCTCATTTATAAAAAAGTTGCATAGAAACTATCCCACATTTGACCAAAGATCATTTGTGAATAGTGTGTAAGTGTGATTCAGAGAAAATGAACGTACGCACAAAAAAATATGTGTACAGAACTCATGTGCAGCTTAATGGTTTTAGAGCTCCACTTTGGGAACGCCCCCCAGCAATACCATTAGCATATAAATGAGCTTGAATCAAAGCCCAAATTGTCTGCTTGATAATGGCGAGAGAATGTTAAAGAAGAATGTTAGTGGGGCTGAAATTGAGGTCCCGTTGGTGGAGGTGCACATGTGTGCAGGGATGCCATTTGGGCGCCTTTACAGTGGTGTTACTACTAGGAATGTCACAATACCAGTGAAATTCCACGATTCTCGATATCCAATTCAATACCATGATTAAAAAAAACGCATCAATAAATCCCATGTATATCAACAAACATCCCGTTATTTGAACAATGCAAAAACAACAGGGGCAAGTAGATTTCAAGTAATAAATAAAAAGAAATGCCCATTAAAGTTATAAAAAAGAACAGTGGTATATAGCAGTGGTATATAGTATTTCAAACAAACATTACTGTGCTTAAAATACAAACAAAAAGAGAATTTCCCCACGGGTATCAATGAAGTATCATCATTTCATTTAGATCAGCTTTTGATGGCAGTTGTAGCAGTACACAAAATTCACGGTTCCGTACAGCCTTAGTTTTGGTTCAGTTTGATGCAATTTCGATACAGCAGGGTAAACTGAATTTGTTTTATAATTTATTATTAAATATGCAAAAAACACAATTAAGAACAGTAAGACAATAATTAAATAAATCCCTCCCATCCAGTGTTCTCTTCTATCATGTATGATCGCATATTTGTCGAGATAAACAGCTCTATATGTAATTATGATTTTTAGTCCAATCTGAATTTCTTGCCAGAAGCACCCTAAATGACACAGAAAGACTAACTTGCAGAAGCTGGCTTGCTCTGGCCGCACACACACACCAAACTAGTTAGCACCTTGGATGCACCGTAAACATATCTATGTTTGGTATAACTTCATATAATTTGGTATATATATTTTGGTATAATTTGGTCTTATGAACTACACTGCTGGTGTACTTTCTTAGGAAACCGAAATGTTCCAAAACCAGTGATTATTACTGAGTGTAACCAGCATTAACATAACCAACTCACAGCCACAATTAGCATAATGTTTTCAATGTTGAACATCTATTTCTAATATAATAGGCTTTATGGCAGTTTGTTTCCATGTACTAGTTGTCGGTATGTCAGACATTCTTAATCTGGAAACTGCCTGTATTTTAAAAGTGATGCTATACTAGTGTTTTGGTGATGAAATTCACCAAGCCAAGGGAGGACTTCAAAATACCATGGTTTACCCAAAATATCGCCACATTCCCTATATACTGCTGCATATCGCATTGCCGTAATACCATCCAAGCCAATTTCATGGTGTGGCTGAAAGGTTGGCCCATTATGAGGGGCTGGAAGTGCCACCCATGCTATTTGTACATTATATTGATGTTTTTGGCATCATCTGGTTAAACTCTCAAGAAGGTACTTGAGGAATTTGATGCTTCAAGTCTGTAGAGGCGGGCACGAGAACTGGCACCTCCAAATCCGCAGCTATGACGCTCGCTTAGAAAAGTGGATTTCCCTTAATGGAGAAATTGAAGTACCTTGGGAAGTTGTACATGAGTGATGGTATGAGGAAATGTAAGACTGTTAGCCAGATTTGTTTGGCAGCTGTAGTTTTTGAGCACAGAGGACATCCACAGTGGTGAAGAGGGGCTTGCAGTTTGCTGGTCAATATCATGTCCCTATCCTCACCTACGGTAATGAGCTGGGGGTAATGACCAAAAAAAAATCAAGGTCACAAGTAGCATGGACCAAAATGAGATTTCTCTATAGAGTTGTTGGGCTAATTATGACAGGGTGAAGAGTTCAGTGATCCAGAGGGACCTTGAAACAGAGTCACTGATCCATCTGATGGAGAGGAGTCAGCTGAGGTGCTTCAGGCCTCTAATAAGGATGCCAGCTGGTTAGCTTCTATGGGAGCCCTTTGGGCGTGTCCCACTGGGGCGGAGGTCCCGGGGAGACCCCCGGATATGCTGGAGGGAGTGTATCTCCCAGTTGGCTTGGGAATGTCTGGGGGATCCTTCAGCCTGAGCTAGAGTCTGTGGCCATGGAAAAAGAGGTGCGATCCGAGATGCTCTGCATGCTGCCACCGCAGCCCTCAGCAGAAAAGCGGCGGGAAGATGAAAAGAGATGATGAGACTCTTAGTGGAGGCAAACTGCTGTGAGGGGTCTCCTGAGCTTGTTAACTAGAAGTGCAATCACTACATAATTCCCCTTTTAAGGTGCCCATACATGTGGCTTGCATAATCCTTGGATGCTGGGTATAAGCGATCATTAAATGGAGGCCATGAACAATTATACCCAAACAAGCCTGGCCTTTCTCACTTCACACCTCATATAAAATCAAAATATATTTTTATGGCATTCCATCTGACACTGGGATCTTTAATGCGGACCAGAATGTCTGCTTGCAACTGAAATAACAGCAAATATGCCTGGAATGCAGTGTGCTGCATGGCGCCGGACCCAGCTCACATGACCCTTGCCACAGACAATGTGTATAGCAGCTTGACACAAAGACATACAAAAGATGTACTGAGTTCTCCTCCATCCCGTTCAATGCAACACAAACATACTTGCTTTAGCCATCCAGTTAGTCATTTCATTCAGTCATGTTTCAGCCAGGAAAACAGGCTCTACTTAGTTTTATTGTTTATGCTTAAATTTTATAGTTTAGGATTATTTATGCAGAAGTTCTTCAAGCCTAGGATTTTTTTATAACTCTATGAAAGATAGAGGCTTCTAAGAGTTTATCTGGCTCCTGAACCATGGTGGTGGATGTTAGCATTGCTGTTTAGTTGGAGGCGAGATGGGGTCACCTGGGGTGAAGCCACAGGAACCATTAGTAACGGTGTAGGGAAGGGTGGTATTAGGCATGCGGGGGCAATGTGATTCACACCAAGTCTAGCTCCAATTCCTCTGCTATACATCCTGACTCAGCTGCAAATTATTTTTGGTTCAGAAGCACCTGGAAATATGCATTTTTTATTTTGCACATTTGAGTCTCAGGTAAATCTGTGATTGCAATGAATTCTATTATGCGGACGCCCAACTGGAGCGGGGTATGAGGCGTGAGCCTGTGAGGGCGTTTATCGCCGAGGAATCCCAACGCGATACCTGCAGGTTCAGTACCTCCGGCTGCCAGCATGTAGTCCAGGAAAGCATGAGTAATGCGCGTTTAACTCAGCTCAACATAAACAGTTTACGCTTTTTTGTCAGCTTGCCTAAAATGCTTCTATAGCTGTGCTTCACCTCTCCTGTGCTCCCATGGCGGCACGTATCTCTCCCAAAACAGGGAATTCTGGGATGGTGCTGCTTGATGTGCTGGGAATGAATTTTGAACAATTAAGTGCTAATGTGGACCTGTGGAGCCAAAGATTTCATCATTTTATTTCACATTACTTTTGTAGAGACAAACCTTGGTCCTGCACCATCTTGGGTATTACCTGTGGAAAAGGAGCATCTTACAAATAGTGCAGCATTACTGAAACATCACATGCTAATGATGCAAAAGAAGGACTTCAATCAGACTGTATATCTGTAAAAATCAGAGGCTTTTTAAACTACAGTAAACGTTATTTTTATTAGAATCAGAATCTTGCACAATTGGCACAGCTTGCTATTACTGGAGACAGTGTCAATTAAGCAGCTAACAATCAGGATAAGGGTAAGCAATCCTAATCCGGGAGGGCTGGTATCCAGCAGGTTTTCCATCCTACCTGATGAGTTACTATCTGCCTGAGATCAGGTGTGGTTCATCAGAGACCAGGTAGGATGGAAAAGCTGCTAGATTCCAGCAGTCCAGGATTGCCTACCACTGAATTAGGGCATAACACAGACAGACATTAAATACCGGACACAGAGAGGAACAAATACAAGATGATCTATACAATAGTTCAATTCAATAATTCAAGCAGTGCAATGCAGAAAGTTGATGCAGGCACAATACAGACAACATACATGTACATATAGTACATGACATACAACACATGCGATGTGTTATGTACTACTTACATTTTCAGACTCTACATAAATAAGACTCTTTCGTTGTCTCTGTGGCCTGGGCTTGTTTCTCCCCTTGGTTTTACCAGTGATAATATCGTAACACAGGGGTTCCTGTAAACAGCCAGATAGCTGAGGCCTACATGTAACAAACCTTCACCACAGCACACATTTATGAGCGCAATCACGTACGTCTTGTTATTCCTTGTGGTTTATTTTTTAAGCACCGCTAGATGCCAGGGCAGGGAGAGGGAGTTGCAGCGAAGGGACACTGAAAACACTGTCAGGGTTAAAACGTTTGCACATCATCTGCAAGTGACGTCAATATGACGCACGCCCGCACACACACACACACACACACACACACACACACAGCCCTGCACACACACACACGCAGACACACACATTCACCTATCTCATTCATCTCAGTCAGTTTGCGTTTCATGCAATACAGCTGCCATTAAAATCCTAATTGTCTGCTGATTATGGACGGATGGAAGTTATTTTAACAAACTTAATAATCTTTTAACTGCTTAACAGCTATTAATTAAAAACACCTTCCTCTTAATGCAAATCCGTATGAAGTAAATTAATAAAGCGTTAATTTGAACCAGATACAAGATGAGTGTATAACAAAATCAGCAAGAGGTCGTTTTCACTGTGCCCCGGACCATGTGTGAGTTTCCTTTGAACATTCCTCTACACGGTACATACATGTGAACAGGTCAGATGTGTTAACCTTCGTTTGCCGTGCCTTTGTGCACATCCATGTCACCTGATGTATGTGCTGTCATTATTAAAGCAAAGAATATTTATGTGACCAAATTCATTTTGCTGATGCACCTAAAGTATTTTAAATCGTGTTATCAACCCTGCTAGGGAAAAACGAGTCTATGGCCCCTTTCGGTGACTCCAGAGCAGGAGAAGCACAACCCTTCCTCCCTATGGAAGGGTCCTTTTGGGCGACACATACACAGCAGCAAAACTGTCATTTGGCAAAGTTAGACCCATGAGCTTGATTCGTTAAGCTATGCGGGCGGACGAGAGAAGGCGCGGCGGCAGCGACATACTGAAAGAGAGCGGGGGGCGAGTTAAGCAGGAAGAGGGGAGAGATGGGGGTGCCACCTGTATGGGGAAGGAGAGGCAAGGGGGCAGGCAGCTTCAGTGATGAGGAAGGGAAGTCATACTCTGTGTTTCAGGGGCACAAGCACACCTATGTAAGAAGGCTTTTTTTTTACATGTACTATACTGCTATGCTTATTAAGAGACACACATATATACAGGTGACAGCAAAGCTTAACTGAGAGCACTATGTCAGTCCATCTATTCAACACCCTTGGGGTTAAGGGTCTAGATCAAGGCTTGAACCGACAACCTACTGATCACCAGCACAGAGGCCTAAATGACGGAGCCACACAACAGATGCCAATCACAAAGACCACGTCAAAAGCACAAAAACACGGGGCGTGCCGTACACCCACATCATCTTCCGTGGCAGCAGAACCACTCTGCGCAGACCAGCCTCATAATTCCAGCAGCCCCTTCCCAGTGGTGCTCCCAGAAAGCCATCCTGGGCTGGATACATGGGTATGTTGGGTGGGCAGATGATCCATAGCCCTGCCCCTCCCCCATTACTGCTAAAAATGTACCATCTTGGGAACAATTGGCTGCAAAAAGCACATTCAAATTTTTGGGATTTATTAAAATCAGCGTCAAGGTATATATGGACAGTGGAGAAAGTGGAGCATTTAGACATGCAGGCAGCTCCTTTCGTTAAAAGGAAACTGCCCCCCAAACATGCCAATTAGCAGTGTCTCCCGCATAAAAACAGGCTGTGGGGAGAATGTGGCACAGGGTGTGCATTAATTTGAGAAACAAACAGGGATCTAGCAGGGATAGAGCCCCCCCCCCCCATCCCCCCGGTGCCCCGGTATGCTTTAATTGCTGTGGAGCCTGACAGCACCGGAGGTTTGGGGCTTCAGCTTCAGCCAGCTTCAGCATCCTCACTGCTGGGACCCAGCCAGGCTCCGGGGCAAAGGGAGGTTGGCGGAGCAGATGACAGCGCACTAACAGTGCGTAAACACCCCACCCCCCCACACTCCAAATATGTCACATGGCCCCCCGCACGTCACATTTCTGCCTCCCATACATGACAGTCATGACATTTGACTTCATGACATTGCATTATTATATAATAGACACAGACACACACACATGGACACACACACACACACACGCACATACACGCACACACACACACACACATAGACACACACACACACACGCACACACACACACACATAGACACACACAAGGCTACAGAACTAATCTAGAAGGGGGATCACTGCAGTAGAAGGTGGCTGATTATATCATATTTACCAGCCACAAGATTAGCGAAGTTCTCCATGTGGAATGACTATGTCAATGTTTCCTGACACTAGCGATCAGATTCAATATCATACCTGACACACACCTGAAGAGCAGGCTGGGAGTGGCACACCTTTGAGGAGAGAAAAAAACAGAGAAAGAGAAGCACCTATGTGAAGATGGAGGGTTTACATGGACGGCTAGCCACCAGCAGGACCTCGGCCTTCAGCCCAAGAGACACTGGAGAGGCTTAAGGGAACAAGAGGTTCTGAAACGCACCCTGGGAAGCCAGCAGGGCCATGTTTAGGAACTTCTAGTGCACATGAACACAGCAGAAAAGACCTAAACCAGGTTTTATACAGGAAGTTCATTCCAAGTCCTAAATCAAAACCTCGCCAGTATTGTGGCATACGTCCAAGCACATGCTGACCCTGACTTTTCCCTAAGTCACATACAGATGTACAGGCATGAAAACCACAGGTGGCGCTGTGGTGTCTTGAAGAAAGGGGAGATGATCAGAACCTGAGAGATAACAAAGATCGGTGCTTAACCAGTTAGACTGCGTTTAGCCATGGAGCAGGTCATGTGACTGTCTTACAAGTGAAACCATATAAGCACAGGTTGCGCTGAGAGCAGGGCTAATTGGCTCTATGTTGCAGAGAGGTCTGTACATCCCCTACAAACAGGAAAAGTACTGTGCCAGCTAATATCTCCAATATGGGCGTCTGAGACGGTGGCAAACAGCAGAATCATCAACTGTTTCAATTAAGTTGTCAGGCTGTGGCCTGAGGAAAGGCAAATGCAGTAGAGTATGAAACGCTCTTTATGTCGATGACAGTTATGCTCAGTGGGTGTATGCGGGGCAATATAAACAAAAGCATAAACACGTCGAATTCATCAAGTGAGCACAAACAGATCCCGGCCTGGAGGACGACGGTACGCTGGGGTGGAAGCGTCTACAGGGAAAATTTAAGAGCCTTCAAAAACACCCCAAAGATGTCCGCCTTCGTTAAACTAAATAAAAGCACGACTTCTGACAGATTATTCAAATAGTTTCTTTTCCACACATTTGAGTTTCCAGCTCAGCATACCAAAGCCTCATACACACAAAAGTAAGAAAGACACACATTTTCATAGAAACGAGTTTCCCATCATGCAGTTCGTCAGGCAGCGAGACTGCGACTCAAAGGCAGGCCAAAGCTAAATGTCTGTGACACCCCAGCATCCAACACAGTCTCCTTTAAAGGGATATTGGTGCATTCAACATCATTCTTATCATAATAATTTTGTTTGGGAATACAGATTTTAACAATCAAGCTGACAGTGTCAGAGATGATAATCTGGATCCAGCAATCCAGCTCTGACTGTGACAACTCTCTGACACTATCACCCGTGATTCCATTTTAGCCTATAGGGGCAGCGTGCAGCTCTGCAGGTTAGGACCCGGTGCCTGTGGTCAGATGGTTGCCGGTTTGAGTCCCATGGCTGGCAGAGTGATAAAATCACTGGTGGGCCCTTGATAAAGGCCCAGAAATGTGCTCTAAAAAAAGCCTGAATAAATGGCTGACCATAGGCTCTGCTCCATACGTGTGTCTCACAGAAGCGAAATATGGAATGTGTGAAAACTACAGAATTCTTACGTACTTATGTGGGATTAACAACGACAACAAAAAAAACAATGAAATCTTACATAGGAGAATTTTAAGTTCCCTTAGAGGGTTGTGTAGACCTTAGATCTTATAATAATGACATTGCAATGTTTTTGAAGATGTGGGGAATTTGCTGAGACGTCTGGGCATGTACTTTTGCCTGCATCAAGTGCAGTAGTTTAGTCTTTTGCATCTAAAGTGAAAACCACAGGGTAAGTCCCAAACAGGCAGAACAGCACTCTGAATCTTTGCTACACATCTCTACTTACTCTGGGGGGGTGAAGGTAACAGGAACACGGTCTTATCTGTGTTCACGGCCCTGGGCCTGGCAGCGCTACCGCGATGCTGGGAAGTGTGGCTGAGCTCATCAGGATCCTGACGGATGAGAACGCCAAGCGGGCTGCACGATTGGCAGTACGGCACGGAGCGTGCAGTGTGAGCGCGCCTGCATCGCTCCGGATATGACAGAAGCTGCCTTTAAGCCCAGGATGCACAGAGATCTATTCAGCAGCATTTCCCCAGCAGCAATAAGCAGATATATCATTTTTCGCTGCAAAAAACAGGTCAGCTGACACATAATAGGGGACAAAATCTGACTGCTTTGTTCATGTTAGCATCGGGCTCTATAAAAGAAAGCACAGATAACGTGCATGTTGCTCGGCTAACAAAAAATGAAGCATCCAGGGAACAGAGCTAAATATCCGTAGCGGGAACGGACACAGACTGCTTGATGTAACAGCTTTTCCCAGCATACACTGCAGGAAAGGGGCTCACATGCCCATTCACACTGTGGGGCCTGATGTTGTGCAAAGAAGACAGGAAAGTGTTTAAACGCCCCTATGAAACACATGCCCTTCGGCAGAAATCCAACTTTACGGCCTCCCAACCGTCAGAGGGATGATTTTGCCCTAAATCCTGTTTCAGCCAAAAGAAACAAACATTTCTGTTTGTTGACCTTCTATCTGTTCGAATGCAGTCAGCATAGGCTACTCCATATTGCCAAACCACACCAGATACAATGGTAACACCATATATTATTGTGCAATAGGTAGGATATTATTAATCCATGTTTCATAACCAGCCCAGGAAGCACAGGGCGGGGGACGTGATGGATGGGATGGCAGCTTGTTACTGGGCACACACACATACCTGGACACACATTCACACTCCATGGGCAAGGCAGAAATGGCAGCTCACCTAACTGCATGCTTTTTGGACTGTGGGAGGAAACCGAAGAACCTGGAGGAAAGCTGGGCAAACATGCAAACTCCACAGACGCGGATCGAACCTGCCACCTTGGAGGTGTGAGGCAACAGAGACACTGCGGCCCCCCTGCCATGAACATTACATATCTTACTCTCTCAGTGTTAAGTCCTCGATAATGTCATGGTTTCGGATGCACTGCCAAACTCAGGGGATGACAGTGGGCGGTGAGAGGGCCAGCAGGTCCCCAGCCTCTTCAAAGCGGTCAGCGTTGAGAACAGGTGACCCCCTCACCACTAACGGGATAACACCCAGCGAGCTGCCGGTTAAGCCTCCTGAGGGGGGCACAGGAAGCTCCTCGCCATCCCGAACAGGTCCCGCAGCCTGCCTCAGAGCGGGCACTCGATCCGCCTGCAGGGGGCGGGGTCTGTGCTCCCGTATGCCGCCCAGGTAATGCGCCCAAATTAGCATCAGAAGCTGGAGGCAGAACAGTCAACTCAGAAGCGGGCGAAGGTGCCATTTCTCACCAGGAAGCGACACACCAGGTCACATGTCAGGGTCCCCCTCCCGGGGCAGGAAATGACACATGGAGAGAACAGAGAGAGTCATGTCTCAATAAACTCAATCTTGAAAGAAGCACTTTTAATTTAAAAAAAGCCTCTATATGCCTCAGCATTGGTATATACCACACATACGTCTCGTACCAATATTCACCTAAAATATTTACCATATACCAAAATGCTATACCTTGATGAAATTGTTGTGCGTAATATTTTAGGGACACAGCAAATACACTGACAGACAAAAAAAAACAGATGTTATTTGATAACATATAGCAAATAAGATTCCGTAAATGCAGTAGATAAATAAACATGTCACCTAACCTAGTTTTCCATAAAAATCAATCCATTCCCCACCCTTCTCTTCCTTGACCAGCCCTCTCACTGCAGACATCGAAGTATCGATTCCTCCAAAGACTGCTGAAGAAAATGTCAAGCCACTTTAAGACCATAACGTATAATATCGGCATGCTGCTGAATCACAGAAAGACTCGGGGCAACGTGATTCGCCAGGCCTGGGGATGGCTTGCTGTGCTCGCCCATTCAGAGTGTTTCCCGATTCGTTTGTTGGCAAGCTCATTGGTCACCCAGTGTGAGAGCTCTGCACTTAAGTCCAGCCTTTCCCCCATACTTGGACAACAGACTAATCTGAAATGTGGTTCCCAATGGAAGGCTGTGACGGTGCATATGGCGTTCTTATGAAAGAGCTTAGCCTAGCGCCACATTTAGGGAAAGTCGTACAGCATTAGCGCATACTTGCAGCTCGGAGAAGTCAACAGCCCTTCTCTGCGTGCGAAATCTGCAAAAATCGAATAGTGCATAAGCTCATTTTCAGCTCTCATTAGCATCCCATGCCTTTGCTGCAACACTCCCAATCGCTTTGAATTCACAGCAATTAGCAGCTAGGTCAATACTTATAGGATGAGGAAAGTATATTGTCTGTTTTAACACCCTTGTAAAGGGATTAATAGTGTGAAGAGTCTTATAAATCTATTCCTTTTAGCCAGGAAAGGCTTACATTCCGTACCTAGTCGACAGTCCGACATTAATTAGTGGATTAACATATCTAATTAGGAAACGTGATTTACTGGCTTAATACTGTAGGTCTATGATGGTAACTGCTTCTTAATGTGTCTTTAAAATAAAAAACTACCCCTCCATACCAAGTGCATATGAGTTGAGGGTCTGGAACACATTTATTTGTTGAGGTTTGTTTCCATGCTGCAGTGTCAAGTAAAGTTTGTTGACATCCTTTGGTTATATAAATGAGGAACACAGAGATGGAATTCAAATGCCAGTGAGTTGGTCACATTTTGGGGTAAAATATAGTGTCTCATGTCAAGGTAGATCAGTGTGCTTTTGCACTTAGAGACTGGTCAGGCTTCTACTGAAAGCCCAGGAAGAGTAAGCAGGATTTTGGAACTGAGCACTGATACATCTCAGTAGTGTATCTTGCTGCAAAAGTATAGTAGACAAGTAAAGCAAGCATTGCAGAGAAATAGAGCATATGAAGCACAGAGTTGGCAGCAGGCCATACATGATGAAAGACAGAAAAAAAGCAAAACACAAACAGCTGACTTCCCAGGTCTTACAGAAGAAATGCATTGCCTATCCGCTAATACTGCTAATCCCAAAAAGACATCCTTTGTTCTGTGAAAACCTTGAAGTACAAACCATGACCTGAAAGATACAGAGCTTGGTGATCTAAATCTGCACCCCGTTGCCAGAAGGTTACTGGTTCAAATTCCAGGAGGCACAGGCCACAGACCTCCTCCAGTACAGCAGAGATGTGCTTCTGCATTGCAAATATAGGGCAAGCAACTACACATTAAAAACACAAAATGACATACACTAACACGTAGTAAAATAACAAGATTGGGAAACATACAAGGATGAGAACATCACCATTATGCTTCGGCAAGTTCTGGTTGAATGGAAGTTCATTTACAAGGTCTCAAGTAAAATGCTTTTATACCAGGATGGGGGTAAGTCATTAAAAGGTAATATGAATTTTGGCTGATTTGCGTGTTTGTGTGTTTTCCGCCTGAGCTGCTGAGGCTTGAAACAAAGGTGACCTAGCAGTAAAGAGACACTGGATGTGTAGCTGGCAAAGGCCATGTGTGCAAGCAGATAGCCTATGTTTTTGTGACGGGCCGCTTGGTCCGGAGCTTGCCAGAGAGAGCGAGGTCGATCCTCTCCTCCTAACAACGTCAAGTTCTCTAGCGGTTCCAGTTTCCCTTGACCTGTGATCAGCTGATGCTCAGGTGCTCTAAAGGGACATTCACACAGGAGGGGAACAAAGGAGAGTGCGACACGTCTGGTGTGAACGAGGAGTCACCTCGACTGTGAAAGACTGAGCCGTCACAACCCTAACGGCAGCGCACTGGTTTCCCTAAATTAGCATATAGCCTCCTTTTGTAGTGGTACATACACAGTTCATTTCCTCCATCATGTCACTGAAGGGAGTTTAACTTACAAAAGAATTATCTGAGGGCAGAATGAAAAGTGATTGATTCAGAGAGATAACCAATCAGACTGTAGAGGTGGGACCAAGCAACTAGAGGAGGTGGGACCAACGGATCAGATGTCTTGGTCACGCCTCCTCTAGTTGCTTGGACCCACCTCCTCTTCATTCTGATTGGTTATCTCTCTGAATCAATCATTTTTCATTCTGCCCTCAGATCATTTTTTTGTGTGAAGATGGAAAAAAACACATATTTGGGGAGGGGGAATCAGTGAAAGACAATCAACAGTGACATGGTCATCTTTTGGCTTAATATTTCCTTAATTACTCAGAATGATATAACAAAATCATATAAATGGCACAGTGCAAAAAAAAAAAAACAAATGCCATTTTCCATGTTTGTCTTTCTTATTTCTCCTGGCAACATTTTCAAAAGCTGTGCTTTTTTATATTCATGCCTTTCATTTAGTACTGTAAAATAGCAGACACTACTCTCACAAACATGAGCATAAGATCAAAGTGGCCTAAAATGCCTGTTCGCTTCATGGACTCCTGACTATCCCTCTGGAGCACTCGCCATTTGATGAATTGCCTTGCGAAAAACAGTGAATTATCTGTTCTACATTTTCCCATTTCTAAACCTGAACACGACATGCAAACTGAATGGTGCACTGGACTGGCTGAACCGCGCTCTCCACCCAAAACAGACAAAACCTTTAACCCACATTCATCATAATTAACTTCTTCAGTCCCCAAGTTCCACAGGCTAATTATTTACAGAAGCACACAGCAGATTGGCTATAAAATTAGATCCAGTACTGCAGTAGATAGGGAGGGACTTGTTGTCTTTGTTGAGGTAACCTGAGAACCAGTTGGGGCTGCTATTAGGCTAAGCGGCTTTCAAGATTGCCATAGTGTGAAGCTAGTATAGTATTTACTGCCATGAAGATGCTGATGGGTTTTCTAAGCTGAAATGTGTTGTACAGCACAAGAACCCGAAACAAAGTGTTTAAGAACAATATATATCACCCAAAGCCTGTTGGTCATAAACCGCATATCTCGAAGGTGAACATCTCCTATCAATCTATCAATCCATTTTCAAACCCGCTAACACAGATGAGTTAGTATAATTACAATATTATATATCTTATAAGCTATCTAGACCCTCATGGAGCCGGTGATGTTACTTTTATGGTGTAATTCCTGCCATTTCTCCCCCTATAAGTATGATATCAAAGCCGTTTGCCTCTACAGCTAATGGCTAGATAACAACTTCCCTCTCTCAGATAAACAAACAAGGAGACAGAGCAAGTCTGTATACTACTTTCACCACTATCCATATCTTTTAGGTATCTCTTTTTCCCCATGTCTCTACAGGTCAGCCAAAAATGCTAGGATATTTTTTAAAATAAATAAATAAAAACAAGAGCAATGATACAGTATACCTCACAAAGAACCAAAGATAACAAATGCCAGATGATAAACACCTCCATTTTTCAAACAATATACCTGGATGAGATGTATGTGTATGTTAATCTGCTATACCACACATATAATTCCTGCTCTATACACACAGACCTTAAACCAGAAAATAATACTTACATTCGCTACAACTTGCGTGCTTCCTGTAAGTACAAACATGTAAAGAAACTCTACATTAAACATGACTTAAGGGAACACATGGGAACAAAATATTAAATAAAAGAAACTCCAGAAATGTAAATTACACCGGAGAGCATTCCCTTGTGCGATAAAAGTTCTTCATTCACATCCTCTGCACCAGTGATTGGTTGCTTACCAAGACAGAGCATATGCAAACCTCTGACCAGTCTTTACACATATTTAAATGACCGCGAATTGCCCTCCACAATAAAACACATTGTTTGCGGTGCAGTCGCTTAAGGCTATCTGCACAGCTTTTTATGTGTTAAGAGATGTCTTAGCTGCTTAGCTACAGAGCCTCATGAATGACAAAACAACTGTGAGGCCTTAACAATGCCCCACTTTTATCTCTCTCACTCAAAGCCTAAGATTCTGAAAGCTCATCCATCTGCATCTCAACTTTAAAAGTACAGCATCTCGCAGCTGCACCGAGCTGGCTGACAAATCAAAGACGTTGTAGCAAGCATGAGTACTTTTAGCTACGTCTCTCTGTCCGTCAGGTCAAATTGCCTTTAACCCCCGTTTGGGCCAAACCTGGCTCACAGTGCTACAGGGATAATCAAGACTTCCTGCTTCCATTCCACAAATGCAGAGGGACACAGCCTGCACCCTGTAACCAACGAGACCGGAGCCTCACTTTAGCCTCCTGTTTCCTGAGAGCAACAAATGGACAGTCATCAACTGGCACAAATTGCCTGAGGTCTGGCAAATCCAGGGCACAGCTCAGCTCCTTATATTACACACCATATAAGCCAAGGAGACGTGCTACATCTCGTGCAACACAAACAGCTTGACTGTTTTTTGTATATCACCCATGTGGATAACCAAAGGAACCAAATTCTACAAGTACTCTACTATGTTGGAACAAGCACCCAGGTTTACCCACCTAAAATTTGCACCTAAATAAAACAAAAGGAGCTGTGGATGTTCGGAAGCTGTGATGATAGATTCTGAAGAACCTTCCAGATCAGGCATGAAAGTGTGTGTGCTCTGTCTTATTTTAAAGGGGGGACTCCACTAGGAAACATTTTGGTAAATGTCGTTTCGAGGCCTAGCTTGGTAAATGTAATCCTTCTCAGGATCCTCACAAGCAAGCTAAATATAGCGAATTAAAAGAATGAAACTGATGAAAGCACATGACATATAGTGAAAATGTCCCTAATGTGTTATAATGTCTGGCAAATGTGTACTTTTTTGATTTTGAGGTTTATTTAAAAATCCATTTAAGAGCATATCTACATGGATTTTTCTAATATGTTATTTCTGGATTAAAGTAACCTGTATATAGTGATTTATCAGAACACATGCATTTAACGGGTCAATTTAGATTTTAATTTTTAGAAAGAATAATAAACTTGGATGAAAATGTAAATATACATATGTGACAGATTGAGAGACATGACATCATATAAGAAAAAGTACACTATAAGAATGAAGACTGCACTCATTTTCACCTTGGGAAGTTCATTTCCATCTAGGGGTCTGTTGCTGTTTCAGGAGAGTGAGGTAGTCGTATTCTCTGCAGGCTTGTCAGAAATGGCTCAGAGGCAGAGGTACGGTCAGCTCCAAATGGCTTTTAGGCACTGAGGCATTCTATTCCAAGTCACATAATTACTGTCCCTGTGGGAAACTTCCTGCCATTTCTCTAATGAAAGTACACAAATCATACACCGTGTATACATGCGCTGAGCCTGCAGTGTGGCTGAGAAAATGGAATGAGTGTTTCAGAATCAGACCCCAGAACGGTATGGGGGCTGTCAAGCAATGTTATAGCCATGTAAGCAGACCCAGTCTGTTAAATTAATGTAATATTATTAGGTGCCTTGAAGTTAATGTCGACTTCTGGTGACCATAGAGACAGCCCAAATAACTGAGCCCCATTCATAACGCCTTGGACACCAGGTTCTAGAAGTCTTTCAGTAAAAAACTAAAACTATTATTAATTATGCAGTAGCCTAAATCGTCCAAGCATCTCCCCAAATTTTTTTAGCAAGGAAGTTATCACATCCTGTACCGACTACGTACCAATAAATCAATTGACTAACTCACCTCCCTCCCCCTTCCTGTCATTTCAACTAACCAGCTGAGAGGAGAGCTGAGGAACACCAGGGTGAGGAAGGCAGCTGGACCAGATGGCATCAACTCCAGTCATCAAGGCCTGTGCAGATCAACTGTGTGTTCTGTTCACCTTATACACTGCAGACTTTGCACACAAGACAGACAATTTTCACATCTAAAAATTCTCAGGTGACACAGCGATTGTAAGCTGTATCGCTGGTTGTGATCAGCGCGAATACAGGGGACTCACCAATGACATGGCAGAGTGGTGCCAGCGAAACTGGCTCCAGCTCAAGATATGTTCGTTATGCTAAAAAGACCAGGGTGTTGGTGGTGGACTTTCACAGGGCAAGCTGCCATCAGTCAGTCTAGTGAGTATCCAGGGGATGGAGATGGATTTATCCTATAGATATCTAGGGTGTTCATCTCAACAATAAGCTGCACTGGACAGACAACAGGAAGAGCCAGAGTTGACTCCAGGTCCTTTGACATAAAGGGACCACATCTGAAGTCACTCCATGATGCAGATGTGCCATCAGCCATCCCCTACGTGGTCTGAACAAATGATCAGCAGGGCTGGACCTGTGCTGGGGGGGGGGGGGGGGCTGGACACCTTGGAGGTGGTGAATGAGAGGAGGATGGTGGCCAAGTTCCAGGACAACTTGGTCAAATTCTCCCACCCCCTGCATGAGTCCCTGTGTGCCCTAGGCAGCTCCTTTAGCTACAGGCTGCTCCACCTGCGCTGCCCTAGAGAGGTGCTGTAAGTCTTTGGTCCTGCAGCAGACTTTACAAGAGCAATCAGCACCTTACACTTGCACATACACCGGGACTGTAGAGGCAGCCCCAGCATCCCTGCATTATGGCACTATTTGCATTATTATTATTACTACTAATTATTATTTTTGTTATTGTCATTAGGATTACTGCTATATGCCCTGCCTCCTCACACTGAACCACCTAACTTCACTTTGTACAGTACAAGCCCAGGTGTTAGAGTTTGGCTGCTATTTTGTTGTCTGTATGCAATACATTGCGATTTTTATATACATGTCCTTTCTTCTTGTGTATATTGTCTGATCCTGTCTAATTGCTGCTGTTCATCATTTGCTCCACAGCTGTTCTCTACATAACCAGTTTGTCTTGTGTGTGCATTCCTCTACAGAGTTGCATTTTGGCATGACCCAGTTGCAGAAAAGATTAGAAGAAATTGTTTCAGTGGGTGAAAATCCCATAGTGGCACAGTTGGCCTCATGCCCTATTGTAGCCACAATGTATCACTAGATTGTGCTTCTTAGCCAGTGTGGTCCAGATGAATAGGGAAATGCTATTGCCTGGAATTTGTAAATTGTCTCACAAAGAGGGGAGATCATACGATCAAATAACCATGAAAAGGGTAACGGAACCTGAAGATACATTTAGATTGGCAATGCCCAAAAGGAAAATGATCGAAGGGAAACGATGACCTTACAAGAGAACAAAGTTGAAAAGCGTAGGAATTAATTTAATAATAGCATAACTTTTAAATCTGTGGCTTAAAAAATATACATATATTTTATACACACACACACACACACACTTTGTTGAGGGTAAACATTAATAAACGACCGGATGATGCTGGGGCTTTGGGCTTACATCTTCACCAATCACATTGCATCATGTAGATGGGCGCGCGATTCGATTTCTTAAAGGCGCAGCGTCTCTCAGGCCAGCAGATTGAAGGAGAACGGAGTGAAGGTGTATGCAAGAGTAGTCAGATCCTTGTGCAATGTTTTTCATTTTCCGAGTTAATAAACAAACAATCAAATTTGCCACGTAATAAACCGTTAAAACTCGTTAGTGATATACCATTATATGTTTTTTAAATGCGCACGAACATTACTTACCGTTGACATACAGGCACACAAAGCAACGATCAATTAAAAAAATGCTTGGGATGGGTTTAAGTTGCGCCTGCAAAAAAAAAATGCAGTTACATGCAATGTTCCGTGTTAGTCCTAAAAGCGCAACAAAACGAATGTAACTTTGCATCAGTTCCAGCTGATTTATTCATTTTTGTCAAGATACAGACTTCAGCATCACGACATTTAAGGTTTGTCTTTTGCTACAAAATGCAGATGGTGTGTTGAATATATTGCACAAAATAGGAAACAAATCAGTATGTGCCATTAAAAAAAATTAAGAACAAAGAAAATCCAGTTTTACACCTGCTATTTGGGACCCATCCACATTAATATACATAGACTGCTAACTTTACTATATTACAGTACATACAATCTTAACTAGTACCAGCGGAGGAATCTATCAAATCCTCAATTCCATTTACGCCTTCCTACAGATACGCACCAAATCTGATCTACAACTGTACAAACCCTATCTTAAAAACACAAGGCATTTAGATGCAAGTTTTAATTTAACGTTCAATCGTTACAAAATAAAAAAAACAAAATAAAAAAAACTGAGACTCTTGCATGCTAAAAGAAAAAAGTAACCCACAGGGTAGAAGAAGTGCCTGAAAACTCACTGAAAGCACGATAAGAACATTCCCTTTTAGACTGTACAAAAATATGCCTGAAAATATTTCACTTTTCTTTTAAAAAGATGAGGTATGTCATGTATCAAAATGTTCCCCCCATAGCTGTACAACATAGCGGCTTAGCCTCTATTCTCAGACAAGGAGGTAAACTGAACCGGGTACAAAAACAAAACGGTTTGCGGCATATAGAAATTACATAAAACCCTTAGAAAGTTCATTATATCCTGAAACGCGTTAGTCCACAGATCACTCCAGTCTCACGCCCTCCAACTCCCTGCAGTTAGGAAAAAAAAGGAGTTTATGATGCATAGAGGTTCAGATTTGTTTTCCCGTTGTGGTCCAGTGCAGCTGTACAGTTTTGACTGCAGACCCGCAGAAAAAAAAAAAAAAATCCACAAAACCCTGTTAAAGCGGACGGCTAAAACAAATCGGCAGACTTGCCACAAAACCTTCTTTTGCATCTGGAGTTCTAAGTCGTCACACCTCCTTTTCCTACCCAAAAATAAACCACAGGCAAGCAGAGCTTGGAACGATCTGGACAGGTCATATTCTTATTCCTCTTATAGTTATTACTAGTTTTTCCGTTTGCTCTCTTTCCCCACAAACTAGTATGTGAACACCAGGTCAGAAAAGTTCGCCTCTAGCCAGTCCCCAGCAATCATTTCACTAAGCTCGGGGGTGCAATAGTCTGGAAATTCAAAGTGAGAGCCCAAGCTGCCCTCGCTGAAGGAGTCTAGATCCTTATCCACAAAGGAAAGCGAGAGATTGCCCGCATTTGTGTTCCCTAGCTCCGATCCCTGGGCACTAGATGCGAAATTTAAACTAAAGTCCACAAGCAGGTCGTCCACGTCTTCACTGGCACTGGACGAGGTAGACACAGACCTAGACGATGAAGCTGGTGACACGGAAGGTGTGTATGTGCTGCCCTGCTTTGTAATGTTCTTGAAATTGTAGAAAAGTCTGGTTGATGATGCGTTTCTCACTTCATCATACATGCTCGCACCCTCCGACTCAGCAGAACTCAAGGTTGGACTAGCGGGGACTTTGGCCACATTATATAGCCGTATTTGTTCCTCATCTTCCTCCTGTTTAATCCGGATGGGTAGATCATCTTCGTATTCCTCATCGTCTTCATCGTCGCTCAGTTCGCGTTTAATAGTCTTCTCAGTCTTTTCAGGGTAACTGTAGACCGCAGATGGTCGCGAAACCGCCTTACCGGTCTTTAACTTAGAACATTTTTTACCGGGAGTCTTGGCAGTTTTGCTACCCGATTTCTCGGGTGATGGCAACGTTGATTTTGACGAACTATCGAGCTTTGGTTTTTTCTTAGGTCTATACTTGTAGTCCGGATAATCAGCCATGTGTTTAAGCCGGAGCCTTTCGGCTTCCCTGATGAAAGGGATCTTTTCGCTATCCTTCAACATTTTCCAGCGCTTTCCCAGTCTTTTGGAGATTTCTGCATTATGCATGTCTGGGGACTGTTCCATGATTTTTCTCCTCTCAATTTTAGACCAAACCATAAATGCATTCATCGGTCGCTTGATGTGACCGGTTGCAGTTTTGCACCAGTCGGCTTTCACCGACACAGAGCTGCAAGCCATCAGGTCGTTTTCTTCGTTGTCAGTAGTTTCCCTGGACGTGGTACCTTCCGTCTCGCAATGTTCTGTTTGTTGCACCATGGTCCCACTTGTAGGCTCCACGGAAGCTTA
This sequence comes from Mormyrops attenuatus, assembly GCA_026777985.1. NCBI lineage: Eukaryota > Metazoa > Chordata > Actinopteri > Osteoglossiformes > Mormyridae > Mormyrops > Mormyrops attenuatus. Next base: position 7,735,111 of record JAODKC010000043.1, read on the forward strand.
TGCGGTTTTAACAGTCCACAAAACAACACTTTCCCCTACCAAGACTATCTGTAGCTGAAGCTCAGTCTGCAATCTTTCCGAAGTTGCAGACTACCTCCTTAACAAGTTATTAGCGTTTTCATATTGATTGCGTCATTTATAATTACCCAATCAAATCTTCTCACTCCGCCCACCCGGCGCCCTTACCCCTTCGGTCCGCCTTCTGTCAGCTGTTTTATTGGACATAAAATTTGTGGGCGGAGCATTCTTCAAAATCGTCTGCACTGCCTCTGCGAGACAGGCGTGTTGACTATTCACATTTTTCTGTGCGTGGACTGATAGCTTTCTTCGTGAAAAACAGACAGCTAGATTTCACGCAAGAAACACAAGTTTTTCAATTTCGTTTTATTTTCAGTTCAGGTAAAATCAACATCGGCATGTCTTGGTGGAGTAGCGAAATTTCTTGTAAGAATAGCCGCAGCGTTTGCGAACCGGGACTGTAATCACCGGACTGAAGGTGGCGCTTGGACACTGAAAGCGATACGACCGTCGTCTAATGTTCTAAATCGCTCTCACAGTCGTTCTAAATAAAATTGCTGCTGAATTATTGCACATTTTCATTGCATACTGTTGAACTTTGAATTTCTGGCATTTCATAAAAATGCAGCGTATAACCCGATATAAACGTGTACGTACTCCTACTGGGAAGTCTGAAATTACGGTAGATTACATACAATTTGGAATTTCACACATAAAGTGTGTTAAACAGATCAGAGCCTGCAATCGCATGTGCTTTAATGTATCATTGCCCTTAGCGTTTCAGAAGACATACACCCTAATGATCATTTGTTGGACGTACCTGTATAGTGTAGTTTGGTAGTCCAGCTACCGAAATGCTTTTTTGGTTTTTGGTTTTCACACACACACACACTCTCTCTCTCTCTCTCTCACACACACACATACACACACACACATATATATATATATATAGAGAGAGAGAGCATTTCCGTAAATGAACACCCCACTTGGTAACATAATCTGTGATAGTAGGTGATTAGGTGACAAGAACCAGCAATAATCTTAAGGTAGGGCGTGATCTTCCTCGTGTGGTACAGATGGAGCTGCAGAGACTGCTGTGTCAAGCACAGCAGACCTCCTCCTTGACCAGTCTCTATACCGGCCCTGGCCCATTGCCAGCTCTGTGCAGACGTCTGATAAGGCTTCCTGTTGTTTCACCCATAGAGAGGGCTATCCATGAGCTTGTGGAATCCACCCTCCCCCCGCAGGTTACCACCCCTGCTTTTCCCATAGAGTTCTGTTAAGTGATACTGGTAACAGACCGACTGGCTTTCTGGTCTTCGGCACGGGAGGCAGAAAGTGGGGGAAAGGCAGGCCCCCATTCGGCTGAGATGTGAGTAAAAGTCATTATCACACCCACCCCAAGCCAAAATTCTCTAATCAGATCTGGCATGCTCTAGTGTCTGTCATTCCCAAAAAAATACAATCTGGCTTTGCCGCAGACATATCTGTTTAATGAATATGCAGTGTAAGCTTGTTGTTATGCATGTAGTTTTGCCTTAAATCCCTGTTCTCTGTGTGATATATGTTCCAGGAGCCTACTCTGTGACAAACTGAAGAGTAACATGCAAAAAATAAAAAAGAATAATTTTTGTTTGAATATTCCCAATACATATATGTGTGCAGTGCCATGGGTTGGCACCCCATCCTGGATTGTTCCCTGCCTTGTGCCTGTAGCTTCCAGGATAGGCTCTGGACCCCCCGCAACCTTGCACAGGACAAGCAGGTATAGACAATGGATGTCTGGATATTCCCAATACCCAAAGGACTGCTTACTAAAATTAAAGGCTCCTACCATGTCTCATAAGTTGGCATTTCCCTCCAGTGTCAACACTATAGCATGAACATTTTCTGTGATTTACATGGACTTCCTTTTGAAATAAGGCGCAGTCTGAAGAATAGCCGCCAGAAGAGAGCACAAGTGCGCGCAGTCAGCTTTAACTCCGCATGCTGCCCAGAAGCCTCCCCAGGAAGGACACAATCTCTGTATGACACAATATGAGCATGTAGCGGGCAAGACCAAAACAAAAAAGCACATGTGAATTAAGCTTTAAAAAGGAAAAATATAATAAAATGTCAGAGAAAGGTGCCATTTCTCCTTCGTCTGTCTGACATTTCTTTGCAACTCTGATTTACCTTTGCGTACTGGATAAATGCTCAGGAAATACTGTGCTGCCACTGAACATTGAAACAAAATGTTTAACCTTAAACTTTTGAGTAGGATATCCGGATGCTCAGTATATAAGCTGTGAGTGGCTTTGGTGACTCTTGTTAGATAAATATGAAGATGAGAATAAAGTGGAGTGACATGTGAATGCGTGCCTGAAATGGGCCGGCAAGCGCTCGTGTGTTAAACGAGGTTAACGGCTCAGCAGGTGTGTGGCTCCGGAGCACGCGAGTGGGTGTGGGTCAGGGGCCGGGCAGCGCAACGGACTCCCCGAGCCGCAGACGTGAACTCCGCGCTCCCACGTATGGCTATCTAATCAAGGGCAGCTGTGATTGCTTTATCACACTCTGCCTGGAGAGCAGAGGACGCGCGGGTGGGCAGCCTCTGCAGGACCTCGCTGAGCGAAGTGTATGTCACGTGACTGGCTGCTTTTGGGGCGTGCCAGAGGCTGACAGATGCATGGAGTAGACACACTGTGTCATATTTTCTTAGTTATTTTTACTGTCTGCTAATGTCTGAATGTCCTTTTACAATTATAATGTATATATTCAGCTACTTTAAACCTGCAATTTGCTTTGGGTTTAATAAAGTGTCTATCTATCTATCATCACTTTATGGGGTATATTATGAAGTACAATATGCAAATATGTAGGAAACTTCAACATCAGCAAGTAGGAGCTACATTTTGCAATAGTGACCCATTATTGTGTTATAATATTGCTGCTGCTTTCCTTTTATGAAATGAGAAAATTAACAAGTGTCACTTCAGCATCGGTTAATATGAAGCTTGTATGCATTCCGACAAACTGATGGACATCAGTTCAAACAAAGCCCACACTTTGGTACAGAGAGAAAACAAGACTAATCCACAGAGGTCCACATCACTGCATTTAAATTGCAAACAGGGTTTGAAATACTGGGAAATCACAGCAGGAATTCTAGCGGCTAATTATTTTCCAGAAATAGGTAAACATTTTCATAACAAAAGCAAATTCCATTATATGTACCAAACACTTCATGTTTCTTTTGTACAATGTAAAAAATGTGGCTTCTTTACCCCTTTTACATTACCATGGTTGACAGCCTATACTCTGCAGAGCTTTGTATTATTTGGAATAAATAACTATTTTCTTTCATTAGCGTGAATGATGACTTCTCAGCTGTGTTTTTTACCCTTCAAAATAGCTTCTATGCTTTGCCTGAAGAGAGAATAATTTCATCGATATGTTGTGCGGGGTAAGCTTTGCTGAAGGTTGGGGTGGCGTGGTGAATAGACTGGGCCTGAGTTTCTCCCTTCCCTGGCCCTTTGGGGAGGTGTATGTTGTGATGCTCTTTGATACGAGGTGTCATTGAGCTTTTGCACTGAGAGTTGCAGCGGATGATTTAAGGACTTGGCTGTCATGGCGATGTGACCGGATGTGACCGCTGACGGTGTAAACAGGCCCTGACATGGCTGGGGCCCCCTTCCCATCGGGGGCCTGACACTTAGCGGACACTCAAAGCCCGAGAGCCCCGCTGTCAGTGTAAACAGTTGACACTTCACACTCCCTGGTATGTTTACCACATGTCATGTGCACACAGCGGAGGCTGTAAATCTCTCTGCCATGCCCCCACCCTCCCCAAGTGACCCTCTTTATCCTTTGTGTGTGTGTGTGTCTGTGTCTGTGTCTGTGCTGTGTCTGTGTGTGGGTGTTTGGTAATGTGCAGTGAAGGCCAGCCCTGCTAGCTTTGCAGCTGATGACTATGCAATAATCTTCATTTCAACTTGAGAACAATGGCTCGTATCAGTAGCTTTCAAATGGGGTTTTGGACATCTGAACATCAAAAGTGTTGGGGTAGTTTGCAAACTTCAAACAGACTACTTATATGGTAATAAAACTGTTACATACATAGATGGATATGCAAACGTCTCTCAATTTGAAAATCTCACAGTTGGTAGCCGTGGAACTAGTTTGAAATTCTGGGCCGCTACGCCCACTGCTATGTAAGGAAATCGGCCATCTTGCCTGTCCTTTAGAACCTGTTTAGAAGCAACTGTGAACCGGAATTCTGCTGGAAGTGGAGGGAATCCATGTGCCACGGAGATGGGGCCCCTGAGATTTGTCGCTGGCGACAAGCTCCCCGGGTGCTGAATGGCACGGCCGCTAGGCTGGTGGCGTTTAAAAGACGAGGTCACCCTTCAGCACAGTGGCGTGACAGAGGATGTCCGAGGACAGGCTGACCTGCAGGTACATCTATACCGTTGCCTGTGCGGAGATCTTAAGGTACATAGCCAGGCTTTGGTAACAAGGTTTACTGTGTTTACCTCCCTGTCTGGGTACAGAACAGATGTAGAAAGGAGAGCTCTGGGGCCTCTGACCCTGTCTGATGAAAGCGAGCTTAGTCAAAGGGCCTAGCTTTGATTGACAGCGCTGCCCCAGAGGCTGCTCTCGGCCTGGCGGTTTGCGGGAGTCCAGAAGGTGCTGTTTGTGTCCATACAGGATCTCTATCAGTATTGATTTCTCATGCCGATACTACGTCGTGGCTGCATGTTTTATGCATATAGGCTATCAGAGGCAGCCTGTTGCAATCTATCATCACCAGCAACCATGCTATTTCTGCTACCTTCTCATTGATACCAGTAAAAAATAGAAAAAATACCAGGATTCTTGAAAAAAGATCGATTTTATTTAACTAATTTATAAAGCCAGACCAAATCATGCCTTAATTTAGACAAACGTTATTGTTTATGAGGTTTGTTGAAATTCTGCTTAAAATTTTGGACAAAACTACTTGACACATAAAATTAGTTCACAAATAGGAGTCAAATAGTTGGTTCTCCCAATAGACACTGTAGTAAAACTGTTATTCTTAAAATTGATTTAACATTTCAAGATTTTTCGATACCATTAACAGCAGCAGTGCATTTCTATGTGCCACAGTGAATCAGTGGGTAGCACTGTGGCCTCACCCCTCTGCCGCTGGCAGTTTGAATCCTTCCCCTACCATTTGTGTGTGGTTTGCATGTTCTCCCACTGCATGTATGCGGTTTGCATGTTCTCCCCCTGCTGTGTGTGCGGTTTGCATGTTCTCCCACTGCATGTATGCGGTTTGCATGTTCTCCCCCTGTCATGTGTGTGCGGTTTGCATATTCCCCCATGCCATGCATGTTCTCTACCTGCTGTGTGTATTTCCTCCAGGCACCCTGGTTTCCTCCTGCAATCCAAAAACATGCACTTAGGTGAACTTGTGTCACTAAATTGCCCATAATGCGTGTGTGCCCTGCAGTGATCTGGCATGCCCCCCCCCTCCCCCTAGAACCCTGTACTGCATAAAAATCTGGATGGACTGTGTATTTATTTTTTTTATTTTGCTTCAGCTGTGTTGTGTGAATTACATATCTGGAGGTGCTTTGCTATGAACAGAAGACTGATTGGTGTTATTTTTAAGCACAGGCTAAAGGAGCCTCCAGTGTGTTTCATCACTTTCAAATGTTTTTCTCTAAAGTGCCGATGTTTTGCTGGTTCCGGGTCTTAGCACACAGAGGTCTTGTTCAGCATTTGCTAAAATGTACAACCTGAAATTTAAGGGCTTGAAACAATTGATCTACACACATTAGTTAGCACTTCTAAACATCTCAATAAGAGCTCATCCTCTGTGCTGTCAATGATGGCAATAAATACATGTTATCTTTACGGTATTACAAGAGTTAGTACTTTATAGCTTAGAGATTACAGACCCTCACATCAAGAGAACTGAAAAACGCAAAACGATTAATAAACAAACGAACGAATGAATGAATGAATGAATGGAAAAAAAACATTTCAGGTTCGCCAGCTGAGAAATGACTTCTGACTTGATGATTATTAAAATTATCGCATCTCTGTCTCATCGTATATTTTCTTGCTGCGAGCCACTGTTGAGCTCCTCCGCGAATGTCGCTGTAGGTAGAGCAAAGACAAGTCACTGGTTCTTGGTCACAAATTGCTTGCAGCTACTCGAAACTGAAGTTCTCCTGCAAGTCTCCTTGGAGCCCTCCATCCTGGGGGCAGACTAATTTAAAGGTAAGTAGAGGATATAATCAATTATGAACAAAGAAGACAATGGCAGAGAGAGAGAGAGAAAAGGAGGGAGCGACCGACAGAGGGGAAGGAAAAAACCCAGAGATAATGATCATGACTTGAAGATAAAAGACGCTATTATTTAAACCCAGTCTATCTTATGTTGACATTCCAGTTAATTACCTGGAGCCTGGAGAGTACCCAACTAAAGCATGACAAACACAGCATGTCAGAACTGTGGGGACAGCAGTCTTGTTTGGAGGGCCTGCAGGTAACATTTTTGCATGTCTGGGAGCTGCCCGCAGACCAATAGAATCGCCCTCACTTAGCCTACGCGCTAGCAGGAATAATCGCTTCATTATCTGCGCTAAAGGCACAGACAGTACGCCATATAGCCGCTGTTGCTTTGAAACTGCCCACCGCGTATTCAGACTTGTTGACGTGACATTTCATTAATGTTCTGTCAGATCTTTTCCAGAAATAAACACGTTCCTCTGAAGGGATAAAGCACAGAGGAGTTAAAAGGCTTGGTTCACCCCCAAAACATGTAAAGCAGAAACCCTTAGCTCCGTGCCTCTTTCATTACCTATGAAAACACACCCATCTGGCCTTTGTCTGTCAGTTTAGTTCACTGAGACTTGAGTGCATTTATGCAGGAAGGTCTTCAAGAAAAAGCAGGATCACTTCACTTTGCAGAGAAACAGGATTAGCGATGTATGCTGCGGGAGGAGGGATGTGTCCACACTCATTAGTATGATGTCTTAGCACTTATTGGTATAATTCCTAAGGTATTCTGTGTAACACGTACTTCATACAGGTCAAGATTAACTAAGACTAAAATGTATGTCTTGCCCAGTTGGTTAAGATGTCCCATCAGTAATAGATAAATTCTTTCAAAAATGCCTTACATGTTCAGTTATTTTTATTTTATTTATATCTTAATTTTACAAGCAAATTGTCGCTGACACCTTACAGTCGTCCCTTATGCTGGGTGGTACCTTCCAAAATTCACCGTTGATAGCCAAAACCATGGATAACAGCGAACCATCCATGGACCCCATGTATAATGTGATTTTTGTGTACTCACATTTGGTAACTGATAAATTAGACACAGTAAGACAGTGTGCAATAATAAGTGCCTCATACATTAGTATATGGTACTGTACTCTTTTGAGTGAAAGGGATTCTGACATTTTAGCCTAATTTTTAAGAGACAATAGAGCAATGAATAAATATCATTCATCAAGGGATTACAGAGCATCCTGCCACACCGTATTTACTATACAGCCAAAATAAATACTTCTGTTTGAAGGCAAGAAAAACATGAAGGGTGTGAGTCACTTGCTTTTTATACCCCTCAAAGGACGAAGGAACAATGAAAAAACATACTGTTACACATTTTATAGTTTGTTTTCAGACCACAGTAAACTAAGGATATCTGAAACCATAGATACTGATACCATGGATGCAGGGGGACTACTGTACTTAAAATTTCATCTGAAAGCAGCTTGTACTGTAATAACTTGATGTGTATTAATATTACGTATGAACTGCTGACAAGCTGTAAAATTTACTCCAGGATGAGCATTTGCATTTGGGCTAATGTCAGAGTTTCTCCACTCATTCACCATCCCGGAAACATTTGTAGGGAGAGGTGAAATCCTGCATTTGTCTCCAGAGAGATCAGCACTCGGGGTTTTCCTGGGCTCATTTTGCAGGGTGGTGTCTCACGGCAACGTAGCTGCCCGACCTCGTCATGAAGAGAACCACCAAGGTTTAGTCATTTTCAACCTCATGGCTCTCAGACATCCACGCCGGGGCCTTACACTTCTGGGAATTGAAGGTCACTGAGTTCTTGCCATTATTAGTTGTTGCTGAGTTGGCTGCTCATTTATTCTTTCTGCGTCAGTCAAAAGCTGTACATTTGTGCACTTTCGTGCTAAAAGGCTAATATGACACTTTTAACCATGTAGTAATAAAACACAACATGTACATCTATTCGCTTACAATGTGAAATGAGTTTAACCGTCACTAGTCGAGTGCCATATTTCAAGACAGGTTATATTATTCAAAAGCTGAATATACCTTTAGCAGTTGACTGACTGTCAACAAAAAGAATAGGGGAGTCTCAAGATATACTCAGAAATTCTGTGTCAACAGAACCTAAATCTACACTACTATGTGTGTTCATGGCCCTGTCCGCTATGGAAAGTATGTGTAGACAATAATAGACTATATAGAGAAATTAGACCATCTCCACTGAAAAATGTTGAAATTCAACATAGCTTTGAGAATTTATTTTATCCTGAACATTAAATATGCACATGTGGACTGGTATTTTCCACCCTCCCGTATGAAAGGTCCTTATCGCCCTTTTGTGTGTCTTTACCACATTTTTACCCCACGGCTGTAGTCATTATTTCACACTTTCTGGCGTGTACCACAATCTGACTCGGCCACAATCCACCCCCACTCCTAAACGTCGCTCTCTTTATCTTACAAATCTATTCATAGACCTCCTGCTCTAAGAAAGAAATCTGTTAAGATCCAGCTTGATCATTGACTTGCGAATACAATATCGGTTTGATATCATCTCAGTCAGGTGACTCAACAACGTTGCACCGATTTCCGAGTTTGCGGGCAATCTCACGGAAACATCAGCTATTTGATTTATGAAATTTTAAATTTAATGAACATGGTCGCAGCATGTGTTTATAAGCTTATAAGACTGATCTCATCTTTGTTAGAATTTCAGCAGCTGAGCAATTAAAATGTTGTATGATAAATGAAGATTATTTTAGCTGGTTGTCAAGAGCGCACACACTGTGATGAATGACTGCATGTTTGCCTGTCATACCCCAGAGCTGGGCACTTATACCCAGTGGTAAAAGAAAGAAAACAGTCAAATTGTAATGATATGTGAGTGATGTTGACTGAAAGCTTACTTAAAGAAGCGAATACTGTAGTGACATCGATATCCCTGTGTATCCCCGTGCACAGTGCAGCCTATCAACCATATGGAACAATTTATTTGAACAAGGCTGAGCTTCCCAATAGCTATTCGCCTGTTTCCTGTCGTTCGTAACTCAAAACATGTGAGAGCTTTTCTGGCAGAGCAGATGTTTTCTAACAGCAGTTTTTTTTGCAAAAACAGAATTGGCCTGAGCACTTCTAATCATCTTAAACACCAAGAGCAGAGGCTGTTTACGTGTTTGCATAACAAGTCCATTTGACGCGAGTACGGCAGCATTTAACCACCTAATGACCCAGAGTATTTTTTATCACTGAGGGTTACAGGGCTTGAAAACTGGATCGGGGCATACACATCTGCTTTCAATAGCTAAATATTCACGTTAGGTTGGTTGCAAACCGTACCCTTAAGAGCCCTTTGTGTGTTATATGCAAGTAATAAATTTAGGGGTACAAAAATGCCGGTATATAAGTAAAGAGTCAGAAAACCAATTAGACCAATTATTACCACTAAAGAAGACAACAGCTGATCGCAGTATGTCACCTGAGACGTATTTTTCTCAACTTTTTTCAACTTTTTTTCAGAATAAGGTAACCACGAGATCCTCCTTTGTATACATTCACTGCAATGTTGGAAATAATACGGAATGAAATATTCAAGCTTTCTGTAACATTTATATTGTACTTGGGATTTTAGGCACAACATTTTAAGTTGTAAAACGTTGCTTTCAAACAACAAAGCTTCCATCAGTTGTTTGAGTGTCAGTGGAGGACAGCTGGGTGGGTTGAAACTTCAGAAGGTGCCCACCTCCTATCTCTCTCCACAGCAGGCTTTGTGCTCTGGAGTAATCAAGCATTACTGCACCTTTCCACACTGGTTTCCACCACATCATATATAAAACATGGGCAGAGGAAAAACCATATCCAAAAACAGGGGTTTCCACTCCAACATGGCCTCAGCCACACCTGACCTGGTCCCCAGCACCTATGTAGGGGCATTGTGCTTGTAATAACCACTCTGACATATTTCTTTGAAGGCAGAGTCTGGAACAATGCAATGAAAAATACTTCAGTCAGTAGTCCCACCCCCCCAGAAGGACTTGAAAGTGATCCATGATCCCCCCCGCAATCCGCTACCCTCCAGTTAGTCCTGCCCAGGAATTTGCTATTTGTTGTAAGATCCCAAATTACATGCCACAACCTCGATCCTGTCTTTCTGCTAAGGTATTTTGATAAATATAGCTTCCACACATCCATCTCACATGGAAAAGAAGTGTTCTGATAATGGTTTTCTAGGTAATATATCATTTTATATAGAATTATTATGCCTGCTTTTTAATGTATGATTGTGGCCACTCATACACATGTCAAGTATACTTCAGTAATTTGTGGTTGGTAATACTGGAATTTTATATAATACCAGGAGTGTGTGTTTCATGTATTTTTCATAGTAGTCATATAAAGAGATTTTTCACAGATTTTCTTTTTAGATGTGACCAGAAGAGTTATATATCGCCAGTGGTATTGGCTTGTTATATAGTCATTAGTTGTATACTTTGCATTCCAGTCCCGTGCCATTTTGGATTCTGCTAACCACTGGGAGCCGACAGACATTGCTCACAATGACACGTCGGTCACTGATAAACGTGTACAATCATTAAAATGTAGCACTTCCAAATGTCTCATTCTGCCACACCGTATCAACTATACAGCCAAAATAAATACTTCTGTTTGAAGGCAAGAAAAACGTGAAGGGTGTGAGTCACTTGCAGGCTACGGCCATAATCACAATCGTTTGCAGGTGTGCAACAATTAACAGGGACACTGTAATATATCGTCGCATTAGCTAATGTAACGGTAATAACAAATTCACACTGGGAGCAAAGGCTCATGAATTATATGAGGCTTCGGAAGCTTTGATCAGATGTTTTGATATATATAGCCATATATTAGTCTTCGGTACAATTAGAAAACTGCATACAAATCATCTGTTTATTGTCCTGAAGTGGCACATTTGAGACCAATTATACAGTTTCAGTAGCAGTTTTATGCACTCAGCAGCGAGTTAGTCCAATTACATGAAAGCGCTCCGTGCCTCGACAGATCATTGGAAGCGAGCCGCAGCCGGCCTCTCCCGCCCTGACCTCCTGGCCCTTCGCTTCGTCAGAGACAGATGGAGCAAATACCTGACACACCTCTCTTCCTGGCGGACAATAAGCCGTGTGTTTGTGAGAACAAATGCGACCGCCCGGGGCAGCGACATGGACAGGTAGCGAGGAGCGTTCCCAGACAGCGACCGCTGGGTCTAACGCGCCACGGCAGGGCATTCGCATGCGAGGTGGCTGGAGCAGTAATGCAGAGTGCAGGCCAGCTTAAAGGCAACAACAAACAAAACAAAAGTCAATGGCAGAAACAAGTACCTCAAGAAAATTCACATGATAGAATGCTATTAGCCAGGTGTGTAAGCAGATCTCAGTGACCAAATTTGCATGTGCTAAGTACTGGAAAATATGAAAGAAAAAAAATCAGGACATCAATAAGCACCGAAGAAGCCCTGAAGCAGCAATATAATCCTGCCTGAATAAAAACGCACAGATAATGTTCAGCAGCACAATCAATGTGTGTGAGTGTGTATGTGTGTGGGTTATTCAGTCTGCGTATGTGTGCATGTGGGTTACTCAGTCTGCATGTGCGTGCGTATGCATGCGTGTCTGTGTGTGTGTGGGTTATTCAGTCTGCATGTGTGTGTGGGTTACTCAGTCTGAATGTGCGTGTGTGTGTGTGTGCATGTGTGAGTGTGTGTGTGCGTGCGTCTGTGTCTGTGAGTGTGTGTGTGTGGGTTACTCAGTCTGCATGTGTGTGTGAGTGTGTGTGTGTGTGTCTGTGTGTGTTTGTATACATATATATTATGGGCTGAAGCTGTGTTTGCATGCTCAATGCTAGCACAAAAACATACAAAAATAGGTATATCGAATTATAATCCATTCATATTAATGGATAAAGTTTTAGCATATATATCCTGAATGTACTGTTTTACTTTATAAAAATGAAATAAGTAAAGCCTGCTCTCTCCGGAGTTTCAAAATTCTGCCTAAATGACAAAAAAAGGTTACATTGAATGTAATTATGTCATTTTAAACTGGCCTTCAAAATCCACAATTACAGCATCCATAAGGGAAAGTGTTTCTAAAGAAAAATACATGTGAAGCAACAGGTACTTTAATTTAGATCTCAGCATGAATTTCAGTCTATATTTTTATTACATTTCTACACAGAAAAAATAGAAGTCAAAGCTTAGGGAATATCTCAGCTTAAATCTACCACTTCATTTTTTCAGACCTGTTATTACTTATTGCGTTCCTTTGAGATTGCGCTTTGAAACCGGGCCCTTACTGGTGGTGATTTTATCGCGGGGAGATGGTGATTGGTGGCATCTTTCTGGCCCATTTCAAAGAAAATAACAATCTGAACTATTCTTCCTTTGCTCATCTTTTCACGGCTCTGCTCCTGAATGTGATCGGGATCTGCATGACGGACGCCGGGAGGAGAGGCGACCCCCTTATCGGCCCTCTTATTGTAAGAAACTGGCGAGTCAGTGACGGTGACAATGAGCGGCGAGTGACTGACACTGCCGCCTCACACATCTCGGGTTGGGGGTTTGAGGGTGCACCTTCTCCCAATGATGCGTTGTTTCCACTGGAGCTTCCAGTTTCCTCCTGCTATGCAGATGACATAGGTAGGTAGGTAGGTAGTAGGTAGGTAAACTTTATTTATCCCTCGGGATGGTTCCTCCGGGAAATTCAGTTCCCAAGACATGCAGTTAGGTGAACTGGCATCTTCACTGTGTGAGTGTGTGTGTGTGTGTATTTTTATGTTTATATTACACTATGGGGACCAAATGACCCCCACAATGTGATAAAAACCTGTTATTTTGACAATGTAGGAATCATTTTTCAGGACCCCACAAAGATTTGTGAATGTAATCTAAAAATGCCTCCTAGTCTCCTATTTTGTTTGGTTAATTGTGGTTTAGGTTAGGGCTGGGTAGGGGTTAAGGTCATCATGTTGGGATTAGAGTTTTGCTCATTAAAATGAATAGAGAGTCCCCAAAAAGATATAATTACAAACCTGTGTGTGTGTGCGTCCTGGGATGTGTACCCCTGCATTGCACCCTATGCTGCCTTATGCCCTATGCCCCCGTGACCCTGTACTACATAAGTGATCGGAAGATAGATGGATGGATCTGGGGAAATGTGCAGCAGAAGGTTTTCCAAGCACAGTGCCGAAAGCTCGATTAGGTTTGAAACTTATTTTCGTAACAGTACTGAGGAGGTGAGCATCAGAGCCGGTGGTGGCATTCCTATTGTACACGATGTCCCATAACTACTGCATCCATTACATTACATTTATTTATTTAGCGTAAGCTTTCATCCGAAGTGACTTACAGTTGAGAAAGCAGGTCAGCCAGTTGCTCAAGTGACTCGGGGTTAAGGGCCTCGATCAAAGGCCCAACTCTGCCTGCCTCGAGGCTTGAACCAATAACCTTCCGATAAAGAGATTGGAGTTGTAACCCACAGAATTGCCCACAGCCCCAATTACAAAGCTGTCTTCAAGGAGAGCATCCTGCTGAGAGACGGGAGGGAGCCCTACTCTGGATGCTAGGGAGCTCACTTCTGGGATTCTTGGCTTTCAGGGTTCTGCAGCATGAAACACATTAGAAAGTGAACTTCCCCCCATCTTACCACCAGCAGGGAAAAGGTGACAAGGGGGTCACATGCATAAATATGAAACCACTCTCATGTGTTGCTTGTAAATGCTTGTAAATTGCAGTATGATAAGACAATAATTTCAGCGCGATTGCAAAGTATATGACACTACAATGTGGGACATTTGGCACAAATCCCTAAACCATTAGAGCTGTTTGGCCCTCTGCGGTGTGGCTGCTCTGATTTTCTTTGTGGTCGATGCCACAATGCTTGCGTTCCATATGAATCACACTGAATATTGCAGTGCATGAATATGCACAAGCCACAGTTTTGCTGTCAAATGTTACTATTTCAAATAAGTTTAATTCCTGTTTAATTTCTCAGACAAACTATAGGGAAAAGAAATGGAAAAAAGTATAATTATTTCATATTGCATGTGGATTAATATTACATGTTTTTTTTTCTGAGACACACACACAAAAAAACAATTATATTCAACCAAGCACATCAAACATTGGAACAGCCTGGAAAGCAGCTAATGTGCACCTAGTCTGGGGAATTGGCTCTTGCTGGTCCCTCTGCACCACAACAGAATGCTAATAGACAGGATGGATGATCAGGAATCACTCACAGTTTGTAATGTTGGGCGGAGTTACAGAGAGTCATCTGTTTCCCTTCCTTTGTGCCTCACGGTTCAGTTAAGGCCCCCTTGTGTTTTACCTTCCATTCGAATGACCCGTTATTTAGGACAGCAGAAAGAAAAGAATCAACTAATCAAGATCTGATATCCACCCCGACGTTCTATGGGGAAAAACGGCAGTGGCCACGAGGTCAAAGGTCTCGATTGTGCTGGTAAAATGTATTCCCAGATGGGGCTGCACTATAATTTGAGAACCAGTGGGGGCTCATGGAGGGATATTGAAGATCAGCACTCCTTCTTGTTGAGAGCCTTATGGGAGTACAGACGCTCCCTGGGTTACGATGGTCTCTGTTACGATATTTCGACTTTACCATGGCCATTTTGTTTTCCACTTTAAGTACATTATTCAATAAATTCCATGAGATATTCAACACTTTATTATAAAATAGGCTTTGTGTTAATAACTTTGCCCAACTGTAGGCTAATGTTAGTGTTTTTAAGGTAGGTTAGGGTAGGCTATGATGTAGGTTGGGTTAAGGATACTGTATTAAAATGCCTTTTCGCCTTGCGATATTTTTGCCTTATAATAGGTTTACTGGAACGTAACCCCATCGTAACCTGGGGAGTGTTTGTTTTCCCTGCTTTGATTTTCCCCAGAAGGTATACCAAGGCGGGTTTCCTGTTGCTTTTTCGTCTCTGTGAAGTATCGCATTTTTACATCAGTCTGTTTTACATGTTTGGCTGTTCAGATTATTTTATACATTTATTTGTATTTTTTTTATGTAGCTGCCAGTTTCGGCTGAAGGGACTCATTAGCCGATCCGAATGCCATTTCATCTCTGGCAATAAAACCCAAGTTGACAGGATCCCGCCCTCTCACACCACGATCAGCACGCGCACAGCCGCTGACGACAAATGAAACTGCAGCAAGTAGTGGAGTAATTATAGGTAGAGCAGAGATAACCTCTTTCATAAGACGGGAAGATCTTCCTTCTGCGTGTTGGGGCCTGTCTGGAGGAGTTTGGCTTGTGCCAAACGATAATGCTGCCTCTGGGCTGGAGGCACTGAGCAGGCAGTGTGTCAGGAAACCTGAGATATCAGACATCAGCTCTCATTCTCATCCTGACAAGCATGGACGTCAATGGCTGGGTACCATCCTCCATTTAATCACGCTTAGCTCACATGAAGCGGCACCCAACACCCTTTAAATTAATCTCTAACAGGCCAGGCAGCTACTTAGCTTAAGGAAAATATTTAGTGTATGTCAATACAGAATATATGACTTGTGATTTATAGCTGTACTCATATGTCACTTACACGTATAATGAAGGCCGCATGCTGTAGGTTTGGGCAAAGAGAACAACAGGACTAAACATTCCTCTCCACACAGATTGTACAACTGCCTGGAAATATACAGAAGACGTTACATTATTGAATTACTGCATACCTTACTGGGGTTGGTTTTTAAACTACAGGTTAATTAATAGATTTTATAAAATGGGAGATGGGCCTTGTAAGTGCAGTTTGCCGTTCAAAATTTCAGTTTGTTTATGTAGTAGTAAATAACCGATGCAAGACTTCTAAAAGCGTTTTATCTTTATTTACAATATAAACAAAGCAAAAAGGAAAATCATGATGACAAAAATCATAGTCTCGATCAAAGACTGCATTGCTCTCTGCCTTCAGCTTATTCTCCTTTTTCCCAAAAGACAACAACAATAGTGGAATATACCAACAGCAAATCAGCATGGGGGAGTTCCAATGGTCACACAGTCACAGCGCTAAAATAACAATATAGGCAGAATAAGAAAAATTACACATTAATCAATTCACCACATAATTGTAATTATTCCACAATACTCCTAATTATGGCTCAGCTATAGAAAGTGCAATATTCTTTAATGAGATGCTTATAAAAGATAGTTAGATCCATTTGTAAAGGTCTCTGTGATATAAAGGTCTCTTGATGTAATAACAAATGGCATTTCAATTACGGTCTTTTAAGCAGAATTGTAAAAAAGCACTTTTTTAAAGTAAGAAAGGCCATATATGCATACAATTTATAAAATAATGGCTTACTTTAGAAATGTTTGGAAGTTTTAGTTTAAAGCATTCAAAATACTACATGCACATTTAATTTGGGTATAATGCAAAACCCTGATGGCCATGTTGAGGATTCATGTTGATAGGGAATATTAGGTGGCTGGTTAGAGGTCTCGACAAACTTCAGAGCTTAACCTAAACACAGACACTCCTCTCTGGATATGTGTCTCTCTCCCAGTGCCACTGAACCAGAAATCAATTCTGATCATCCATGCCTTCATTTTAATCTCTCTGAGGCTACGCAGCCGTCAGGTGTCATTACACGGCAGCCTGGTTAGCGGAATACTGCCTCACTTACATCACCGGCAAGTGGGGAATGGAAGAGAGAGGACGACATTCCTACGTTCATGATGTGCAAGCGGCACCTGCTAGCACATCTGAGACGATGCCTGCACCCGTAACCCGGTCATAAGTGTTACAGCTGCCATGACAGCAAACAGAGACGGAGAGCATCGCCGTTCCCGACAAGTGGATGCAAAGCATTTCGGCATTAATTTTTCAAATCTGACTGTTTCACGGAAGGAAAGCCTTCATAACGTCAGCCGTGCCAAGACTCAGACGAGAGAGAGCGGCGGAGTTGACTCCTTGTATCCTCATCGTGGGACTGACGTCCGCCGTTCTGCCTGCCAAGAGGACGAGAGCTTTAGGGCTCCAGCGCCCCTCAGGCATCGGGGTTACCGCTGGAGGCGCCGTGCCAACAGGAAAAATTAAACTGCTGCTCCTGAAAGTGTTCCAAGCAGAATCAAAGTGGCAAGGCAGCTTCTTAGCACCGCTAAGGATTCGGGACAACTCAAAGAGAAGCAGGAAAAAAGCATCTACAATAAATCATCTTAAACGGGATCTGCATATTATAATACAAGTGCATTAAATCAAAGCCTTGGCTTCTCTTGTGGGTCCTTTTCTGTGTTCGGTATTAATGACAGAGCTGATTTGGGCTAAATATGTAGTTCCTATCTGTACCAGATGCCTTAAAAGAAACAGAGGTTTTCCCTTTAATGCTTTCCAAGAGAACGGCATGCCACGTAATGGTCAGATGGCCTGGGTGCCTTGCGGGTGGGGGGGGTTAGTAGTAACACTGGTAATGCTGCGAAGCTTGCCTGGTGCCGCCTGCAGTCGAGGCGACCCTCTGCGCTCAGTGGGGGCTGCTGGACTCAGGCCCCCCCCCGCCGAGCCAGTCCCTCAGCCTGCTCTTGTTGGCCACTCTTATCGGCCCATCCTGCCAAGTCCCAGATCACGACATTGAAGTTGTTCTTCTAATGTCATTTTCCAGTCCCCCCACCCCCCCCAAAAAAAAAAAACTCCGTGTAGACAGGCCGCCGGGCTGACAAGCGGTTAAGCTAGAGAAACCCCCCCAGGCCCGTTATGGGTGCGGCTCAGTGGTAAGCATGTTTGC
>JAODKC010000043.1:7761659-7772992 GCA_026777985.1 Mormyrops attenuatus
TGTTGAGTTTGATTACACAATACTTACTGATCTTTTTGAATCCTGCACCTGACAAATAACCCAAAGTATGAAAAAACTAATACTAAAACTAATAAAAACTAAACTAAAACTAAGCATTTAGAAAAAATTAAAACTAACTAAAACTAGCAAACTTGCTCTAAAAACCAAAACTAACTAAATTAGAGGGAAAAAAGGTCAAAACTAAATAAAACTAAACTATAATGAAAAATCCAAAACTATTATAACCTTGGTTGGTAGTGCACGTATTGGGTATTAGGACACCCCCTGGGTGCTGTAATAGGACCGTCTCAGCTCCAGGTGAAGCGCAGGACAAGGCCTGAGACATACTGACTCAGGTGCCGCCACTAATCTGACAATAGCATCTAGCGGGAATCCTGGCTTCGGTTTGGGATTAACAGCCTTCTGAACACCAAAGTCCTGATGGCAGCGGAAAAAGTGGTGGGGGAGGTTGTTAGCCCTTGGACTCTGCCAGCTGTCCCCCAGAGAGGGTTATGCTGCTGTTGGTGGGGCATTTAGGCACATTCTGTATTCTGCAGATTGTGAGAGGGTCTAACATAGGATGTTCAGTTGTGCTGGCAGGTTAAAGAGCTGAAGGTTGTCTGGAATGTGCCTTATTGTTGTACCTATGGTTACTTAGGCCAAAAACTTCATTAAACTCCTAGACTGGCAAGTAAATCTGTTTGTGAAAATAACAAGAATATCCCCCTCGGTTAAATAAAGTTTATCTTATCTTATTTGAAAATATCAGGCACTGACAGGGCCTACAGGACAACGCCACCCAGCCGCCGCATCACATGACCCAGCATAGCCAATCCTTTGCAATAGCCTAACGGGGACTGGTGCTATTAGGAATCAAAACAGACAGGTCTGCATGAGCCTGGCTCAGTCCTATCTACACTTACTCGGTGCTCTTCCCATTACTTCCGCATGAGACATAAGACATAATTACTACCATTAACAGATATAGACTCAGAAGTCCTTATCGTTATGCTCTTCTGAAAAGCTGTCTCTCCACAGTCCAAGATGCTGTAACTCCTCTTGTGGGCTGATCACCCTGCCCATTTTGCATACTTACTTGTGTACTTGGGCCTGTTTTCAATCATCTCCAATCTCCAGCACATTAGTGTTACTAACATGTTGCAATTAGAAGTGCTGTAAAATCAGGAGAGGCAATTAAATCCGCAGAGTGGAAATCCTTTGCTGGCTTGCCAGTTAATTCTGCTAAAAAAAAGGCTTTTGAGGAATTTAAAGTGATTATGAGTGATGAGTAAAAATCCATGTTGCAGGAAGTGTCAACATTTACAGAATGGACAAAAATAAATAACGAGGCTAGAAATTCTACTACTATAATGCTGAACAACACAGAGAAACATTTTATACAGTTGTCAGACAGGAGCATGCGATATATTTTCCATTATAGGTGAAATACCACCGACTGAAATATATTCAATGCAGCTCTGTTTAATCTGATTAGGAGAGAATATTAAAAATCAAGCGCAAACTAACACAGGGATTATAGGAAGTGTTTCTAATAATTTATACGTAAAATTCCAGAGAATATTACTGTTAGCTTCAGTTATGTGAATTATTACCAAATTACTATCCAGGCACATCATTAACATCTACAGCAGCCTGGGAGAAAGGTGGCACTGTCATGTACATTTCCTGTGGATTTGCACACTTCCTGTGGAGACATTGTCCATTTCCTTAGCCCGTCTCCTGCTTTGCATCGATAATATATCAGCATAATACCCAAGACAATTTACGTGAACTATAATTTTATCTGTGTACCATGCTAGCTCGGTTGATTTGGACAAAAGCATATGCCAAATAAATGCAAATTTGATTCAGTGTAGCTACCTAACCATTATCCGATGCGTGCTGCTGGAGCAGAGATAAAATAGTGCTTTCCTGGAGCAGTCTGGCCTAAGTACCTGATTAAGGGGTGTAATAGCAGGAACTCTCAAGGGATCAGTATCAGGACACATCCAGCCCCATAACTACTACTCCAGCGACGCATACAGGGCGGTGCCATTGAGCGATAGCGAGAGAGAGCGGGGTGGTTAATGGCTTGCTGGATGGTCTTACTCTTGTCTGCACTTGAGGCTCTCCATCTGATTCAGGGATATTTAGCAGAGTGACTGTGAAAGAGGGTGAGAGGACTTTGCTAGCTACTTAAACATTTCCCTATGTTTCTTTGAGGCTTTCTCCCAGTCGAGTTTGTTATCCGAGCCTGGAAAGGATGAGGTATAAAGACTAAATCCCAACTGCAGGATGCAGTTGAAATGTCAAGCACCAAACCTATAGCTGACAAATTGGGAGGAGGTAGGCCAAATATAGAATAGGCACCTGTCAATCATCTCTCTGGTGGGAGGAACACTTAGGACCTGACCAATGAGGGTAAAGTTCATCTGCTAACAGAATACACAGTGCTAACCCAGTCCCTAAGTTCATACACTAAATCTCATGTACATTTAATCAATGCATACAAGTGACAGTGATGTCTTTGTTAATTTCAGGTCATTGCTTCTACACAAAGGAGAATAGTTACTCAGATCCACTGCATCAGTGTTTCTCAGTTTCCAGGATACCTCAAAAATGGCAAATACCTGGTACTGGTGCGGTGGGAGCTGGGAGGGAGCAAAAATGTGGACTGTCAGTGGGTTCCTGAGGACTGGGTTGTGAAACATGGTGCTACATAAATTCTTCACCACAATATTATTTTTCTGAAAAACTAGTGCTATGATGTCTATTCTTTATTCATGATCCATTGTAGCCATACTACTGCGACTATTAACATTGTATTATTTGATTGGTTTTCTTCAAATGTTCCAAGCATTTATTATTACATTTTTTTCATTTTTATGTAAACAAAATATTTTATATGTGAATGAAAGAATGATGTTTTTGTATGTGCATGTTTCTGAGTTTCTTTTTAATCATAATGTGATTAATTTGAGTTTACTTATAATACGACTGACCCACAGTTATGGCTGTAATTTAAATTAATTATCGTATTGTTACCAGCTGATAGATTGTTTTCCCCCAAACTCTGTCCATGGAATAATCCAGGGATTTCTGTTCCATGCTTCGCTGAAATGGTTCCGATGATAATTACCAACTCAAAAAAGTGTTACTGTCTTCATGTGCAAATGGGGGACCCCCTTAGGTACTATGGGGATGAAAAGCCCATAACAAAAGGCCTCAGAACGTGGCAGCATTGTCCTTAACGGGAGTAATTACCAGGGGGACAGGTGACAGAGTCCCACTGATGGTAAGGGCCTAACGTGGCATGTTCAGAGGGTTTGCGAGCGCAGCCTGTCCACTCGACCAGAGTGCATTCATTTGCAAAACGCTGCTTAGAGGTAATCCACCGCTGCTCAGGTTCCCACTGAAAGGACAATGTTGGGTCACCTCGGTATTAGGCTCTCAGAAAAGCCCAGGCCTGGATTTCAGCCGAGGTTCTGTAAATGGGACCAGCATCTTCCACAGATCATGAAAGCCAGTGATGTGCTATCATAAACGCAAGATTCTTAGGGGACCTTAATAAAGGAGAATTACACTCATCACTGGTGAACATAATTCCAGTCTTGCAGCAGTAAAATCTCTCTCTCCCTTTACTAAAACAAAGATTAACTTGCTTGGATTTATATTAATTAAAAAGTAAGTAAGTACACTGTCTTTACTTTACCGGCCATCTCATTTCACCCATTTTACTGAGTGAGATATTTATTAAGCAGTCTTGCCTGAAGGTACAAGTATAATTACGTTTGTTTGATTTGGACCTGCAGCATTTGGGTCAATGGTTCAGGTTGTTGGCCATTTTCCTGCCTGCTGCCCCACTGAAAAGGAGCAGAACATACTGGTGCACAAAGCCATGAATTATGATGCTTTTGATGATGATTAGCTTACGGTATTTATGCCTGTTTGCCTGAAGTACAAAAAGGAATCACAAGTTTTATACAGCAATGTTACTAAAGCAGGAATCTGAGCATAACCAAAATGTCTTAGGCCTGGCCTGTTCAGTTTTTGCAAAGGCTTGTTTCCTAACAGATTTGGGGGATCTTTCTGCAAGCAAATGACTATTAGGACTACCTGCAGGAAAGCAAGTTTGTTGTTATTTAGCCAAATCCATAGTTATCCTAGCTTTCTTCCATTTAGATCAGCAGATATCTGACAGGGGCCTGTTTGTGCCTGATAAGACATACATATATTTGAAATTTGTTAAACTTGAAACAACACAATATTCATCAAAACATATCTGGCCAAACCAGATCATTACAGCAGCCCAGGGAAATCGAGTGAACGACTAAACAAACACTGATTTGAGTTTTTCGAAGCATAGAAAACCGCGGAGCACATGCAGGGAGATCAAGTCAATAACAGAACTGGATCTTTGCAGGCTGAATTCATGCTCTAATGACTACCATGAGCGTGTGTCTTTAAAATCCCCTTAAGGACAAGTTCAAAGTAAACACAGGGTGAAGACCTGCCACTGAAGTCCACATATATGTTCTATTTTTAATGACTTCTGTTACTGTTTAATGATTAAATGCAATGTTTGGTTATGACCGTTAGCAGACATCTACTGCTAACTCTACTAGCCCTTATTTATTTTCAACACAGTAATAAGAAGAACCATAACATTTACTGTCAACATATCATTCCCTATACTATGCATGGAACAATGTATTTCAAATAGCTGGGGAGACATTTTGTTGACTCCATATTTGAAAACAAAGCAAAAGAATATGCAAGACAGCATCCAACATGAACCACATGTGTAGGGTTCAGTCAATCGCTGAATCCGTTTCGAAGTTTTTAGGTTGTTTTCTCACTGACGTAATGCCTGAGATCACAGCCAGATTATATCATCGATGAGCCCAACATGATGCACGGATCGTTTCCATAAATCAGCCTCCATTCGCTATTTTTCAAGCATCCTCAAGACTCATCATTTCTCTAAATGAGGAGCACAGCCTCCAACTCCCTGAGTACGAATACACCATACTGTACAGCCAGGAGACAATCAAAGAGAGACATACTTGTTCTTTCAGGTTAAAACAAGCAGGAGAAAACACCAAAATCAATACACTGTTCACTTTCTCACAAATCCAGCAATGGTTTGATCGTCTTAAACTCAATTGCACACATTTAAATACAGGAAATGTTGTTAGGATTCGGTGATATATAGTTTTGATGGTAATTGTCCTTGGAAATTGTGATTTATATCAAGCAGAGCTATGAAAAGTAAAGAAGCGACCACAAGGCCCGTTTCCTCTGCACAGACATTCTTCTCCTGGTGGGTGAACAATGGACCTTGCAGCCTGGTGCCAAGTTAGTGCCCGCATGAGTGGCATGGAAGCTGGCAGCTCTTATCTGAGCCTCCTGCCGCCCCCCCCCACGCAAAGCCCCCACACATTCTCCACCCTCACGTTTCCGCTCATGCTCCGGGGAGCTTTGTCATGCTGCAGCCAGGCCGCAGAAGCACATCTCCCCATGTCGTTCCCAGTTGTGAGATATGAAAAGAAAGCTGGAGAGGCCATTATCACAAAGGAGGAAGAGGCAGCCGGCTGTGGTCTAGGGAGTCATGGCCCGTGCTTTCACAGCCGACTGAACTAATGAACAGATTAATCCATCAATCAGATTTTATTTACCGTCATTCGTTTTTGCAATCAAGTTGTCATAATGCACTTTACGGTCAGTTTTGAAGCTTGGGGCCAAGTGACCCCCCTGAGTGGGGGGCGGAATTAACAGAGCAAAAGTAATGGTTAATTGTAATCTACAGAGGCAGAGGCAAGCAAATAGGAGAGTGTGACCTGGGTGGACGGAGTGGTCGTGCGATTAAAAACACATCATGGGACTGACCCTTGGTTTGGATTTTGCCGAGTCCAGACCAGATGTTAGAATCAAAAGTCATAAAGGCTAAACAGCTCAGAACAATCCAGCTTGCTTCAGAATAGATAGGTACACTATATGGGCAAAAGTATTGGGACACAGCTCTTAATCATTGAATTCAGGTGTTACATTCAGACCCATTGCGACAGATGTATAAAATCAAGCACCAAGTCATGCGGTCAGGTTTGAACGAATAGGTCCTTCTGAAGAGCTCAGTGAATTCAAGCGTGGTACCTGTGCAACATGCCACCTTTGAAATAAGACAGTTTGTGTAATTTCTTCCATGTTAGATATACCACGGTCAACAGTAAGTGGGATTATTACAAAGCGGAAGCATTTAGGAACAGCAGAAACTCAGCCACGAAGTGGGAGTCGCCGCTTTGTTGACTCAATAACTGCAGAGTTCCAAACTTCCTCTGGCATTATCTCCAGCACAAAACTGTGCACCAGGAGCTACATGCAATGGGCTTCCATGGCCAAGCAGCTGCCTGCAAGCCTCACATCACCAAGCGCAATGCCAAGAGTCGGATGGAGTGGTGTAAAGCACACTGCCACTGGACTCTGGAGCAGTGGAAACGTGTTTTGTGCTGGGATGAATCATGCTTTTTTGTTTGGCAGTCAGATGGATGAGTCTGTAAAGTTTGGTGGAGATGGGATAATGGTATGGGATTGTTTTTCAGGGGTTAGGCTAGGCCCCTTTTGGGGGATGTTTGTGTGTTCGCAGCCTGAAACCCGGTTCATGAACTGGTGCAAAAAATTTTCGAACATCTGGTTCGTAACCCGATTTGTTCGTGAACAGGACTGTTCGTGGGTTGAGGTACCACTGTATGACAAAGTTGCTACGACCTAATAGACAAATGTCTGGCCGATGACAAGCTACCCAATAATGAACTTTGTAATGACGCCCCCAGTGCTGGATAGCAGTGTTGCATACAACATAATTTAAATTTATGATTTACAGCATTGTACCTGAATAGCACTAGCATTATTCACTAAGGCCGTTTTTTTTCCGTAACACTGACATATATCACTGTGTGTTTATCTGTGTTGAATCTTGTTTCCATGATTTAATTTTGAGTTGTGAGAACGCGCATGCCGAAATTGTTGAAGCTATTAAAGACCACTTGAACCAACTCGTGCAAAATCAAATTTAAGGACAAATGGAATCGCTCAACCCCATCCCTTAACGACATGGAGGCCATCAGGATGGATAATATATGAACATATTTGTGATACGGGATCAAGTAACAAAGTGGGAGGTGGGACGGGTTCAGTGATAAAAAGTACAAATGATAACATGGGAAAGGAATAAAACAAGCAAAATAAACAAACAAAGACAAAACCAAGAAACGTCAGGTGTCAGAATTGGCAATAAAGGAGACCAAATCACCCAACCAATCCTTTAGGACTGTATCACGAAAAAAAAAATCAAGATACACCATTTTATACATTTTAAGAGAACAAGAATTAAGAATTAATGAACAGGATTGTCCCTGGTCACCTTACCCACCGCCCCCGAGATGAATAAGGACCACACCCCCCACCCACATAATTTTATTTAAGTTTCACCCAGTGTAATCCCATCATTCAAGGGGTTTCGTTTAACAACAGGAGATACCATCTTCTTTGGCATCCTGTACAATCGAGCTGGTAAAATGTGTTGGTTAACCCAGGTAAAAAAAATGTTCATTCAAACCTGATTTAGTTTCTGTACAGTAATGTTAGCAAATAGTGCAAATTTAATCATGCAAAGGTCATAATGGCAGAAATGGGTTCCCTGCTTAGACTGCTGCTCACGTGACCCGACCCCAGATAAGAGGCAGAAAATGGATGGATGGATAGATGGATGGATGGTGTTCTCCAGAATAGGCACCATATATTTGTGATTAGCCTGTTTGTTCAAAAGGAAGAAATTCATACGATCACAACTTGAAAGGTTTTAAGAATTGAATGCACCAGCCCACCCACCGTGAAAATATTATTTAAAAATGCACATTTGCAGTGTATTTATTTGACAGCTGATTACCAGTGCAAATCACTGGTAGTAACCACATCACACAGCAGGCCATCAGCACCATGCAGAATCAGAGGCTGTAAATTCAGCATGGCTTTGCATACATATGGAGCGCTAATATTACAGCATCCCTCACAATAAACACAGTTCTGTTGTTTTCTTAATGTCACTAGTGTAATGGTATGATTTCGGCTTAAGATGAAGTCCGGTCCTCAATTTGAGTTGAGCATCTGTGTAATATTTTTGTCGATTCTTATTCTGATCTGCTTCCTGTTGACTACATGTTTCACCATGAACATTTTTTATACAAAGTATCGCTGGCCTATTATTACTCGTATATTAATAATGGTTGTATTCAGTGTTGGATCTCTCATCTGTTTCACCTGAAAACCCTAGATGTTTGCTTACTATTTCAGTAGCTATTGGGAATGATACGACACAAAACGCCGGCACGTCAGAGCCAGAGTGATCCTTTATCTAAAAGAGCATGCCGCTTTAACCAATCTTACCTCCCGACCCACAATCCCTCACCCCTCTAAACTGCACCATGAATAGACCAGCAATTTATGCATTAAATATTGAGTTCATTCGGATGGTAGAAGGCTTATTGTGAATCGGAGGTGTTGGCCTGAATTGGGAATTTCCTCCAGTTGCCGAGGTTTCATCAATCTTTCTGCAGGCTGACGACACTGCTCAAAATATTTTAAAAAGACCATGGGCAGATCTGGTGTTTTACGTGTAATTTTGCAAGGTGTGTTTGACTCATTTTGTGGGTGAATTAGTTTGTCTTACACAGTTCTTTTGTTTTTCTGTCACTTTTATTTTTGCCTCATTAATGGTCTGCCACTTTGGCCAGAGAGATATTTAATAATGAGAAATAAGAGCTGGCTGGTGATTCTATGGAGCGTATGCACGTCACATGGGGGCTCGTGCGACACAGTCAGTGCCCCTGTGAATGATGAAAGTGCCCTGACACATGGCTGGTACCGGGGCCGAAATCCAGCACCACGCCAGACAGCCAGCTGTTCTGAATAAGCCGGCCAGCACCGCCCCTCCCTCATGCCGACAGCTTCTCTGGCTGGCCTCAAAGGATGACCTGCTGTCTAAGGGACAAAAGGGTGACCAAACAATGGCCCCGGGTCACAATTCAGCTAGAGGATGATGGGGGGGTCACCCCCAGCTGTGCAGCTATGAATGGCTGCCGCATTCCTCTTCAGCAGAGGGGCCCAATATGTTTATACATCGCCTCATCAGCTCAAGCCGTTTAGCATGCAGGAACAACTTTGTGTGCTGCCTTCCCATGATTCCCTGCTTCCTTCACAGGCCGTCCTGGGCTCTCCGTGCCTTTTGTGTGCGTGTGGCGATGTAATTCAACAGACTCAGTATACCCGCCATCCCTGATAGTTTTTAAGTAATTAATTAAGTGTCTTGGTGCCGGGGCTGGGAGTAGGTGCCCAGAACATTAACAGCTATACAAATGTGCAACATCGTAAATGGCTTCATTGAAACAACAGCTAAGCAGCAGCAATAACAATACAATAGTATGCATTTAGTTGTCGGCCATCTAATGCATGGGCATTTGAATTTGATAACCAGTGCTCACAGAAAGTACTGGGACGCTTGCTGAATTCAGCAAATATACTGCACATTTATGGGTTTCATAAAAAAATCATTACTTTAATCATTTATTCACAAAAATATTATTATAGTTCTGAAAGAGCTGTTCTGAGCTAAAACGTTAGTTGACAAGTACGCTCATTGGGTGCTTTAACTTAATAACACCTTTACAATAACATAAAATAACAGTATTTGTGTTCAGTATCCCTTTGGGTGCCAAAGACTACAATTGCAATTAATAGCAAAATGGCAAGAAATGAACTGAATGTGTCAGTCAAAAAAATTGCAGCACTTAATAAAAAGAAAATATCCGTGCGGAGAATATGTGGAGATATGTCGAACATTGCTTTTCAATGCACATTTGTTATGAAAGCAACATCTGCACCATTTTACAGAAGTTAGCAAACATCCCAAGACTTTCTGTGAGCTCTGTATCTGACTGAAAGGTTTTGCCAAGAGCACAGTGATTTTGAATCCCGAAGCGATTGTTCACACAGAAATGTTATATATTCAGTAAAAAAAAAAGAAAAAAGTAAGAAACATACAGAGCCAAGCAAAGAGAAAAGTTAAGCCAATAATTAAGTTAAAATCAAGCTGAATCTGTTCTTAAGAGGAAGTGTCGTTATCGTTTTGTTTTGAGGTTTCCCAGTAATATGTAATCATAGGCAGAAGTCACCCTGCAGGGCCCAGCGCTCTGCATCAAGGATGTTGCTGGAGATTCTATATAAAAATTAGATTTTTTTATTAGAAAAAAAGGAAACTCTTTTCAAAAGGCGGCCAAGTAATAAAGGTGAACGTCCCATCGTGTCTGCAAACCCGGCTAGGGAGCTTTTATATGTGTGACCTGCTGAAAACCCAGCCCCACTGAGAGGTGTCCCTGCCACTGTCTGCTATTACATGCAGGAATAAATGACAGAAAAAGAAGGGGGCAAACAGCCCCCAGGTCCGCATTCATGGCCAGAGGGCCAAGGGTTTCCTAAATGTCTCCTTGTCAAGAATCATAAATGGCATCTTAATGGTTTCTGTATCTCATTGAATTTATGGTTCTTAGCTCAGTAAAGGTGCTGTCTGACCTTACTCACTGACATGGAGATAGTATTCAAGGACAAGCTCGACTCTAAAGGCTGGGTCACATTCTGTCCGGCCTTTATCTTTTCCTCCAATCCTCTTTACTTCACCAGCTAACCGAGTGACTTATAAGCATTTTTAATTGATTTTACCACCCCGGTGTGACAGTGGTGCCGCCCCTGCTTCATTCGTATCCTTCGCACTGCAGTGAGTCGTATGTGTCTCATTAATGAGCTGTTTTGGCTGGATAATTCCACTATTTATAACTGAAATAATGTCATATTAATTTTTTAGATATGTAAGTACAGGAATGTTATTGATAAAGTGTATATACTTAACAGAACTCATGGAATTATTATCTTGTTGATATTGTACTTTCTTAAATAATCTTCATAAAGGTATTTCTTCATTTATCCAAAACTTCTGATATTATAATATTTTGGCTATAACAAAAAAAAAAACCCTAGCCCTAGGGATAATGCATTGTGAGAGGAGCAGGGCAGATATCAGAGTAATGAAACCTTCCTTTACTTTCCATGTTTCATACAGGAATCAGAGTCCAGAGCTGAAGTCTTTGACACTTGTCACCTGCAAGAAATAATTGCTGTCTTAGAACATAAGAACATAAGAACATAAGGAATTTACAGACGAGAGGAGGCCATTCGGCCCATCAAGCTCGTTTGGGGAGAACCTAACTAATAGCTCAGAGTTGTTA
>JAODKC010000043.1:7775203-7788926 GCA_026777985.1 Mormyrops attenuatus
CCACCCCCTTGGTGTTTCAGTTGGAGAGCCTCCCGCACAGCCATCAAGCATTTATGAGGTCAGTGGGATGACTCTGATGGCTCGGGCCATCCCCCTGAAAGATACCCGGCTGCCGATCCATCCCCCTCTCCCCCGACGGGCTGCGCTGATCTCCAACTACAAACAGTCTGATTGAAATAATAGCCCCAATCAGAGCAGAGCGGAGCAGCCCCCAGGCCGTGTCACACAGCTCGAAAGAGAAGGCGATTCGTGCCTTTCTGACAGCAAGAAATATTGGCAGACGCTCGGCAGCCCTGAGTGCGTCTTTAAATAGCTAAGAGCTCTCCGCCCGTATCGGTTCACTGCTGCGGCTTTCCGGGTGGAGTGCAGTCTAACTTCAGAGCCCATTTCAGCAAATTGTTTCCCAGCCTGAAAAGTCCGAGTCAGCTATGAGGATAAAGTCAGACTTTTACGGGACCTCTGCATGCGGCTTAAAGACGACCCATAAAATATCATTGATCACCGATCACACGCTTCGAAAGACATTTAAAACACACATTTAAAATAATCCACCCCACCTCTGGGCTTGTTCTCCCCATGCCCATGCGGTTTTTTCTGCTAGCAAACAGCCTGTTGCCCTGCAGCTCCAGAGCATGTGGTTTGGGGATATTGGTGCCTCTAAATAGCCCTTAGTGCGTGATTGTGTGCATCCATTGCCTTGTGCTGTCTTTTGGGTTGAGGTCCAGGATCACTTTGGCCTTGTGCAGGATAACTTGTTATGAAAGGTGGATGGATGGACTGATGGACAGACAGACAGACAGACAGACAGACAGATAGATAGATAGTACCACTGACATAATAGAGGGCATGAGAGGACCATCAGAATGGAAGTCAGGCACTACATTCCCTAAACATTCTACAGCTCGACTAATTTGATTAACTGGAGAACAATGGGATTTGTCTGCTATAATTGATTTAATATAGGAGAGGCGACTCTGCTGTCTAGAATTCATTATGGGCTAAGTGGACATGTACAGTATCATTAGGCCAAGGGGAGATGTGTTAAAGGCACCAGACATACGGCTGGAGGACACGTTAATGTCCTTGCTTAATTTAGATATCGGCACGGGGGCGTCGCTTAATGCCGCTCGCAGTGAAAAAACCACATCACTTCCTCCATAAATGAAAACAGCATTTCAGAACAGCACACTTACGCTAATTGTCACAGACATTCGCTGTTTATGATTACATGTAGCATTCGATCCGTCGTCTTAATAAGCAAGAGTAAATCAAGGTTGCAGTTTAGTCTCTAAGGAACCATAGACTGTTGGCTCCTTGTTTCGTCCTTTTGTTTTTTTGCATTTAATAAGATTTACAGGAGTCCCAGTGAGGGTGGGGGCCCTGGGCTTGTTTCAGCCATGAAGGTGTAGCTGAGTGTATAGGCAGTAAGCAGATGGACGGCCTCAAGTAGCATGGTGGTTGGAGGAAAACAAGGATGGTAATGGCCAACACACTAGGGTCACATTGACGTTTTCATGTTTCCGTGAGGACCTGCACACCGATGCAAGTGTACGATATCTCATCTTATTCTTCATAAATCATCTCGGGTTTATAGGTGGAGTCATTCTCTCTCGCTCATCACTCTCTGGCCCCGGGGTGTGTATAAGTACAAACTGAGTAACACAAAGCCAGCTCCTGGCTTTCATCAGTGAAAATCACCTTCTTCGTAAAGGAAAGAAGGCTGCCCTGGATGTTATTTTCTGCTATCTGACTGAACTTTCCCACAACTACCGCTGCGTGTATAATGAAAATAGGCTTGTAAAGGAATCTTTCAGGTTGGGAGCATCTGAGGTCTTGAGCTTGATTGTTATACCACTTGTACTCATTGATCCCCAAATTTATAGTCATTTATGTTTTAGTAGAAGGCCTCAAGCACTCTGCATATTGTAGATTGCCCACTGAAATATGGATTTCAGTGTACAGAACCCCTTGGGGAGATGAGGTGGGAGAAGTGTAATATACATCAAAGCACAAACAGGGAACCTTGACTTTGGACATTAGCCTGGAGGTGACAATAGATGACTGTCTGGCTAACATATTCATCTGTTCAGGCATTGCTCCCCCCGTGTCAATACATCAGGGCCATGGTTCAGTCCTTTAGATTTACCGGCCACTTTAATGGAACGTACTAACCAGGGACATGGGGTGAGCACCAGCAGCAGGTGACTCCAGGCACATTAGTTTCTTGTCCATAGGTACTATCTGTTTCCTTTTTAACACTAATATTTAGTTTTATCTCTAAGAGCGCGATTATTTTTGGTTGGTTGGTCTCTCTTATTCTTGTGCGTTTTCTTATCCTTAAATTAGCTTTCCAAATGAATTCTGTGTGAATTTCAGGGCATTAATTTACTATTTGCAAAAATGCAGGTTGTATGTGCCTGTAAGTGTTTCCGTGAGGCGATGCATGCACTTGTGTTTTTGTATGCATGTGCGTGTGTTCAGTAAGACCCCAGTCATCTCTTGGCAATGCTACACAGTCTGGGAGAGAAACTTTCTGCTGTCCGGTCCAAAGCCTTCATCTCTGTTCCTGCCAGGGGACCTGAAAATGATCCACGGACAGGGGTTCATAACGGATTGTGCTCAGGTGGCTTATGTTTTTTTATGATGCCATTTAAATTGCAATTTATTTATTTAACAGATGCTTTGATGGAGAGTGACATACACGTGAGAAAGCGGGGTCAGCCGGTCCCTTGGGCAGCTGGGTGTTAAGCACTTAGCTCAAGGTGAAACCATTTTGCCTGCCATGGGACTTAAACCGACAACCTTCTGATCACAGGCACAATGAGTCCAAATCCCCATACTGACCCCATTTAACAACTGGCACTAAGGTAACCATCTACACATGAAAAGTATCTACAGGCATATACTTACATATTGGTAGTACTGCGTTTTTGCATTGCTATGGGAGTCGGGGGGGGGCTTGCAATGGACCTGCATAACACAGTGTAGAAGGTTCAGGTTAGGTTCAGGTGGAGATATTAAGTACATGCTTGCACACTGTCTCCTAAAAGTGAATAAGGCTAAAAGAGAAGTAATTTATATTAAAGACAGTGTATTGCAGAAGAGAGTGTATTAAAAAGCCATTTCCCGCTGTAGAGTCTATGTTATAGCCAGCCTGTCCATGGGAAAGGGGTAAATAGGTCCCCAAACAGGTATATGTCTCCCTGCACACGCGTGAGGCCGCATTGACCCCTCTGTAAACCACACCCCGGCTCTACTAATGTCTCCATGCTTCCTGCTACATGACAAGCTAATGATGTGAAATTTAACTCATTCCGGCAGTAGGTGAGCAAATATCTAAAACAAAATCCATATGTAAAAAAAGGAAACTGAGAAAATCAATTAAGGCCCCTTTAAGGACAGGACGTCTATCTGCTGAGCAATTTGTAATTAGAGATGGCTTTCCCATTCATGCATCCTGTGTAAATCAAAACTCTTGTATCGAGCAGAAAGTGTTTGAAATTAATTATAAGGGTTCTTTGGAAGAATGCAGCACCAGTGTAAGCTTGCGGTCAAAGATAACTTTGCACAAGGATGGAAGGGGAAGATCATAGAAATAAATATTCGGAGGACTTATATCGCTGCAGTGCAATAATATTTCAGATGGAAGGCTGGATTAATACGTATATACAGTAAATAGCTCATCAATATGTCCTTATGAATAATTTAACCGTTTAGGTATTATGCTAGTTCAGAGGTAAAGTCACGGCAATAAATATGGGTCTGACTCTCAGACTTTCCAGCGCGAGGTGGCGTCTGACCACTCCGGGCCGATCATGGGGAAGTAAAGGGTGTCATGGCGGAGATGCATCTCCACGCCGGCGGTGCCCAGCTGGGAAAAGCCCCACGGTGGGCTTTGTTTTCCCCATAAACTTTTGCTGAATCTCAGTAAAAAAATAAATAAATAAATAAACAGGGAAAGTGACCCCAGCTGGATAACACTGCACTCAGCACATCGCGACACAGGCGCAATAAATGAGCTACCTGGGGCGTCATTTGTTAGATTATATATCTCAGGGGTTGCTTTGCCTTTGAGACGCTGCTGCCCGTCCTCTGTACCTCCTGTGATGTCACAGGAAATGAGGGGGCGGGTCCGGCCATACTATTCGATTACACGGCAAGCCCTAGGGCAGCGTGAGATGTACATATGTTAGGAACAACACTGGAGTTGTTAAATAGGACAATCGCTTATTGCTGAAATATTCAGCATAGATTTGACCTTATGCATTTTGAAAAAAGATCAGGTATTTCATTCCTTTTTCACATTCTCCCAGTAATGTAATAAGCTTAGCTCATTAGCGGTGTCTGTCCTTCATTATGCAATTTATATACATTGGCTGGATCTGAATTTTTACCCCGGAGCATGATTCTGCTAGCATGTGACTGATTTCTTTCGTGCACAACAAACCCATCCGAGCTAATTTATTATTGTTATTGTTATTATTATTTTAGTTTTTACTTTCCCACCTACTGAAATGACTTGCTTTTTCTGTGTGTTTTTGTGCATGCGCGCAGTGTGTGTTTCAATTCATACCTTTTTGGTCACGATACAGAATCCCCCTTAATACTGTACAAACTCAGCTGCCCACACCTGTCCCAAACGCTTCTGCTGGCCACAACAACCAAAGCGGCTCAAACAGGGATCCATATACCAAGAAATGTGGAATCTCCAGGTCACGCGAGCATCACTGTGAGTGTTATTTAATAAGAATCTGAATTTCGGGCAGGGAGGGTAGGGGAGCTCAAAGGAGAAGATACTGTGTGATGTCACGCTGCCCCCCTGTCTGCCCGGTGCCATTAATCTTATGAAATCATTTCCAATTTATGGTGGAAACTGCTATGGTTCTTATTATATTATGTTCAGAGTTTGTATTCATGATGTCATCTTTTATTACAATGCCTCCTCCGTATCCTGTTTTAAAGAGGGGAAGGACACATTGAAGCCTTTGCACTGGATAGTATTACAGTGATCCATACAGTGCAGAGCTATAGCTTACAACAAGGCGGTGATTATGGCATTATCCTTTGGACCTGCCGCTTCTTGAATCTGTATCAGTCTCGCTCAGATGCGACAGAGCTTAGAGCGAAGACAAATGGAGAGCAAGATATTGCGAGGAAATGAAGAGTACCCTGGTCTGTTTGCCCTCCATGGGGCTCTCGCGTGTCCCGGGGTGTATGGGTAAGCAATAAGGCGGGCGGCACTGGTGCTCAGGCTACGAGCGCCTGCTTAAATGAGGTCGGCTCCCTGACGGAGCACAGGCAATCAGCCCTGACACGTCCCAAACCCAATGTGTCCGGCAATTAATGCCTCTGTACTGAAGGCATGAGCCGGGGATGAATCCTGCTGTCTGAATGCATTTTCCCACTGGGGTTTAGCAGGCCAAGTAGATTGGCAGTTTTGGATTATACAGAAAATGGTCATTCATTCATTCATTCATTCATTAAATGAATATGGTTGATCTGTGATGCATGCTGTTTAAATCCTAGATGAGTCATCCTGGATGACTAGTTAGCATACATTAAGACAGGCGTTCCCGGGTGGGGGGGCACACAGGCCATGCTAGGACGTGCCACGAAGGCTTGTCCTCCCATCACCATCTCTTACGTCACCCACCATGAAAATTCCCAACAATGCCCACCCCCCACCAGGAATCACCATGCCCAGAGCCTGCTTTCAGGCTGGGCGCTTTGGATGGCATTCTTCTGATTGGCTAAACACAGTATGGCAATGGTAAAACCCAAACAATACAGGCTTAAATAACTAATTAACTAAGTTCAGTCATTCGTATCTGACAAGCAGTTTATACAATGGGACGTACAACTGCATGCAAAAAGTGATCTGTGTTTGCAGTCTATAGAAGTGTAAACTCTTCTCTGCAAGAATTCTCATTTTCCATACCACTATAGCTCAATACATCATTTGTCAAATAAAAATCCAATGCTTTGTGAACTCAGAGAATGAGCCAGGTAGGCCAATTTTAATCAACCGTCTAAATTTAGTGGACTTTTGTGCATTTCCTCAATGGTTTTTTGATCGCTTTTGGTATTTCAATGTTATTTGTAAGCTATGGCCTTAGATTAGTACTTCAGCAGCCCTGCATTTTTGGCCATGTCATCGCTTCTCAGGTACATGGTTTCCTGAATGGTTCTAATGAAGCACAACTTTGTTCTTCCTCCCTCAACCACGTTCTTATTGAGCATGGCGGTGGGAACCGGCTCAGCTATCCCTGTCCTACACCCCCTGGCCTCTCACTGTCTGCTTGCAATGGGGTCACTACTGGACACAGTGCTCCTGTCTCTTGCACTCAGTCTTAGTTTCTACTGCAGTTATTTGAATAGCTTTTCTCCCATTAGGTTCTATAATGTTTTATACAGCTCAGATTTGTTGCTGGTCACTCTTTGAAAGCTCAGCGTAGCAGCACTGGTACCAAAGTTGGCTCCTTGACGGCTGTGTCCTTGTCATATATTATCAACCTCATTTCCATGTCACTTTGGACAAAATTTCCTGCTAAACAAATAAAGAAATAGGGTAAGGTAAATGTAAGGGGAAATGTCATTTTTGTACAACTGTATATACTTGGTGTAACCCTGATTCCCATAAATACCTTTATTCATATTATTGAGAACAGTTCTATACATATTTAAGCAATTACTTAAACAACAGTGCAAGAAGGACAGCTGGAGGGATTCGTAAATATAATTAACATTACTTTAACCTTACAAACTATACTATCTCCTTTAAAAAAGCAAACTAAGATTTTATAGCAATGTGAATAGCTAGCCTGTACATTGTATTATATATTGCATAAAAAATATTACAAAATAAGTGTAACCTGAATTCCTCTCTCCACCTTGGAAAAGGAACAGTGCCCCCAGAATACAGGCATATAATATAGACTGAAATGTCCAGTGGGATGGGTCAGTCAAAGCGATGTTCTCCCAGGGCGAATTATAACTAACACTCAGAAAGGATTATAATATTTTCAGAAACCCAAGTGACATGACCGTCTGAGCACGATCGGATGAATGTTTGATGAGGTGAGAAGGGTTTTTTAGGAAAAACAAATACAGCTCCGGAGAAAGACGGGAGCCACACAGAGTGGGGTTTTGCAGGCGGAACTTTCTCTTGGAGATCAAATGGTCGCAGCTGCTCCGGTGCCCCTCGGTAGATGAATCCACCCTTAATGCGATGTTTAAAGACTCTCAGGAATATGGAGACGGGTTTGGCTGCCGTGCGTTGCGGAAGACACCCCCCCCCCCCACCACCACCACCACCCCGCTAATCCCTCCAACTGCGGCCAAGAGTCGTATGTCAGCCACACACCGAATGCTAATTGAATAATTAATGATGATAACTGTCACAGTTGACTCTGATTCATTCTTTTTTTCCTCCTCCTTTTCTCAGGAGTTGGGCGTCAAGGTTATTTATCGCTATGCCTCACATTTCGAGATGACACAGGCAGGGTTAGGGTCCTGTGTCTGTGATTTAGGACGCCTGGTCGGCTGCCGTTCCGCGTGATGGTGACGCACCCTGGCACCCAGACATGGACCCCGCATACCGCCCAAAAGAAAGAGGTTTGGATGCCTCACCCTCATATATCAGTGGGAATCTGTGCGAGGCACACTCCACAGGAAGCCAGAGGTGCATGCATGAATAATTAATTAATTTTCAAGGATTACCAGCAGTCTTTTTGTCTGTCAGAAAAAGAGATTACCTTACTAGGTGGCAGATTTGGGGAAAAAAAAAGGATTTACAAAGTGTCGGGGCACTATACAGTCCAAAGGAAAGAGTGAAGTGTTTCTTAGGAGTTCTCTGTGACAATGCAAGGAAATACAAATGCAAATGGAAACATGGAAATGTCACAGATTACATTCCCCTCAGGTTTTCAACACATAAGAAGGGTGCTCAAGACTCATTTAGGTCAAGGTATATCGAGATTGAACCCACACGCTGATTCCAATAAGGAAATAATTCAATAAAAAGTAGAATGGAATTTTTGAGACGATTCAGACATATTGGAAACCGATAGCTGAATTGCAGATGGCTGATTAAATATGTGTAAGTAGATTCTGGCACACTGACGTTTGTTGAACACAATGTTCTCATAACTAATGCAGAAACGACAAACAGACCAAACTGGCACCCTCTATTACTTACTGCTATCACAGGGCTTCATTAATTGTTAAACCGATGCACCAAAATCGGAAAATATATATTCAGCGGCACGTGGTTTAATAAAATTCAGAAGGAGATATGGGTATGGGACTCTGTTAATCTTGTTACACATTTCATGACTAAGCACTCAGACCTCTAATGTTCTTAATTTTTAAACTAGATCAACCACGCTACATATGTTTTCGTGATTAAATTTCAGTAACGCTCTAACGGTCACCGTGGCGGCTGAGATCTCTCCACACGGCTGTGCAAACCGTTGTGTAGGATTAAAGGACGTGTTCTTGCGCAGTGAAATTAAACAAATCAGTCGAAAAGCTGTAATGTGGCATCCGCGGTAGTTTCCAGAGACTTGCGACATTGCGCCAACATCTCACGCAAAGCCACGAGTACGCTTTCAACGCTTTTCCTGTTGTAACGGAGGCAGTGCTGCCCAGCTTCTTGAAGAAATGAACAAGAAAGTTGCCTGCTAAAGTCGCCCTTCCCCGTGCCATTACCCCATGTGGCTTTGGCACGGCTGCTTCGAATGGAGTTGAATGGCCAGCTAAGCTTAGCGCCGCACCGCTGATTGGCGCATGTGTGAAGAGTTTTGTTTTTCCAGGCTTGTACTAACTTTGAAAACCAGCAAGGAGTCTTACAGGCACCGAGATGAACAGATTTCAAACAGCAAATGCACTTAGACAGTATAAAAGGAACACTTTTGATCCTGAAACTGTATGCGTTGCTCTAGTGCTAATGCGCCGTTTGGCACATTCTGATAGCGTACAGTTGTATTACACAGCAGCGGGTAATAAATGAAGAGGGGCCTTTATTTATAAAATGTCAACAGCGTTAATTATAACGATATAAAAATGTCCACAGTTGTGTCTGACTCAGCCTTGACAATTATATCTGTGTCCAACAGCTGGGAAATATGCTGGCCACAATTAGCCTCTGCGTGGTCAAGATCTGTCCAATTTCGGAAAACGGAGCTAAGTCATTTTGTGTTATCTGGTACATGACAGGAGTCTGCCAGAGAGAGGATTGCCTTGGCCGGCACAGGCACAGCATTGGCACGAGTCTGTCGCCTACAGCGATAGCCTGTGCCAGCTGCAGTTTAACTCTTGAGTGCACCTCAGCTAGCCGTTAGCGAAACAGCGATTCCATCCGTGCCTTCAGAGTGCAGCTTCTGTCGTTTCGGGGTGCAGGTTTTACTACAGGGTCTCCCTGGATGTTTTCGCACATTTCTTTGGGGAATCCTGAATTCGAGGGAAATCCATTCAGCAGTCAGTTTTCTTTCACATATCAATAATCACTTGCACATGTTTATTAGATGTCTAAAGACCGAGTTCCAAGAGCCAACTCACATTAAAGGCAGCCTCCGAGAGTCAGTCTATCCTTTTGAAAATTTATACATTAAATTACCTTCAGTTAAGTATAAGGCTGGGTAATATAACCTTCATTATGGTGAAAAATTACAGCTCTGCACCAGACATTGTATTGCTAAAGTGTGCCAGAGCCCACAGCAAAGTAAAACCCATAGTCTTAGATGTTCTTCTGCAAAGCTGAAGCACATTGGCACTAAGTATAAAATGAGGAATAAATTATTCCTCTTATTTATTAGGAATAAGAACAGAGAGAGAGAGATCTGAATAAAGATAGGAGTGAACCACCGGGTGTACGTGTTCTGGGGGCGAGTGTGGAGCAGAATGTTAAAAGGAAGCCAGGAGTCTGCAGAAGGACCATCAACAACAGCAGCTCCAGATCTACTGGTGACACACGACACTAATTCCTTCTGGGTGAGAGGTAACGGGACTTGGGTGGGGGGGCATAAGGCTCCCTTTATCTTTATTTTGATTGTGCAAACACGGTTCGCCTTTCAGGATTTTTTTTCCGTGGGCGGGGTTAACCCCTGGGGGTCGAGGGCCAGCTTTCTAATAAGAATCCCTCACAAAAGCCTAATATTTGCTTGGGCTGGGGAGGGGGTGGGGGGGGGACGGGACGGGACTTTGCTTTTGGTGGAAGTGGGAGATGAGGGTGTGTCTGAGCCCTCAGTGAAAGAGGACTCATATGCCAGACACCAGGAATAACAGATGGGGCTCAGCACATCCTGAAAGGGGGGACCCGAAAGCAGCCGGAGTCGTGGAGAGGCCACAATTACTGCCGTGCGCTGGGCCCCCGTGTAGAGAGGGAGGGGCCGCGGCAGATGGCGGGGGACCGCCGAGGCACTGCGGACTGAGGACGGGGGCTCGGCCTCGGGCTAGGCCCCCCCATCCCATCAGCTGTAGGGGCATTATCTGGACAGCCCCTCCTGCCCCCCCAGCCTGCGTCCATAACGCAGCGCTCCACAGCAAAACGTATAAATCTGTACCATTTATAGCAATATTCAATCACTATATTCTGGGAGCTATATTTAAACTTACAGCAAATAGTTGTTACATCAATAGTAATAATTTCGTTTATTTATATTCTAATATATTATAAGGGAAAAGCCACATGGGGTCATGGTACCTCCTGTTTATGCAGGAGTTTCTGTAGGTTATGATTTTTCCACTCTGGCTGAGCTCAATCCCATGGGCCCTGATTCAGCATCAGTTCCTTTACAGTGTCCCTGAATGAGAGTGTCTATGGGTATATTTACAGGGCCTTTATATTTATGGGGCCCCTCATTTGAGTACATTCACGGTGCCTCTGAGTGAATATGTTTATGCAGCCCCCTCTGAGTACATTTACAGTGCCTTTGAGTCAGTATGGGCCCCAGCACTGAGTATATTTGTGGGGCCTTTAATAAGCGAGTATGTTTATGAGGTCCCACACTGAGAACATTCGAGGGGCCTTCATGTTAGTATGTTTGTCGGGCCCCAGCACTGAGTATATTCGTGGGGTCTTTAAAGGAGTATGTTTGTGAGGTTTCATTAAACAAAAAGAAATCCT
Organism: Mormyrops attenuatus; assembly: GCA_026777985.1. Taxonomy (NCBI): domain Eukaryota; kingdom Metazoa; phylum Chordata; class Actinopteri; order Osteoglossiformes; family Mormyridae; genus Mormyrops; species Mormyrops attenuatus. Next base: position 7,786,329 of record JAODKC010000043.1, read on the forward strand.
TTTATTAATTAAATGAAATGTAGTACAAGAGTAATACAGTACATTTTCATTATTATTAGTTTATATATTTTTCACTTTTATTGAGGTGGGTTTAGGATTCCATGCATAAGCCAATAATGCAGTTGGGTGTCATCATAAACGCGTTTATTGGCGTGGTATCCGTGTCAAAGGCAGAGAGAATGTGTGTGTGCGTGACTGTGCACGCGTGTGTGCGCACATATGCATTAGCGGGGTGGGCGTGGCCTGCGGATGGGAACGAGGCCGGCTGCTGCCGGCGCCTCATCTGCTCTCGCTCCACAAAGGCGACACTTCAGGCACGGTGCCTCCCGCCAGCCCAGCGTCCTGCCCCTTGCACCCTTTGTCCCAGGACTTTTACTGTGGGTCTGTGTTGCTGTATGGGCGGTGGTGGTGGTGGTGGTGGGGTTTCTTTGAGGGGGCTCAGCCTCCCATCTGCTGAATGGGGGCCAGCGTGGGGGCAGAGGTCACTGTGACAATGACAGCACATTAGCAACGGTGCAGCATTGTGCCACATCGCCGGGGGTCTTGTCATCAGGTTAGTGTGGTATTCACAGCCCAGCAATATACAATGTTCTCTTTCTTTTCATGTATATATTCCCTGCTTTATTACTATGAAGTGCCTTAGCTTTTAATCAGCAAGTATTTACGTTGCTCAGTCACACAGCTGGGTGTTGTACCTTCTGCTTGGCTACACTTCTGCTCGTTAGACACTTTGGTTTTCGTCAGCCACGGTCCTCCTGGTTCTTCCTGCTTATTCTGCTGTTAGTAGCTCTCTGCTCCCTTCACACTTGCTTTTTTATTAGACGGCAGACCGTCCTCAGTCTGGTGCGCCCTAAGAGCTCTGCTGAGCCACACGCAGCCTTCCTTTCAACCCCGGTCTGCTCCCTCGCCCTGGCTAAAGTCTTCAGAGGCTTAATTGTTGACAGGACCGCCACGGAGCAGCTCCTTCCATCACACTGACTTCTCTCTCTCCTCCCCATTCACTTTTTAATTAGATTTGGAAGGATTTCATTAAACCTGTTACAAAAGAGGCGGCCGACAAGATAACCGCTAATCCCGCCATTTGTCTGCTGCCACAGGACTCTTTATCCAATTGCCGATGTCCAGAAAAGGCCCGAGAGCAGAGCCGAGATAAATGCAAATGCGTGTCGTCAGGAGGATGCAGGCGCAATGCCATCCAAAGCAGACCAAATATGGAGAAGGGTGAGGAAAATCGAGGTTTGGACCTGCTTGCCGGCGACTCACACGTGGGCAGAGGTGGCACTACTGCAGGGCAGGTCTTCTTTTGCGATCGTCTTAGGTCCAGCTGATAAGCACACGAAAATGCACACGTGCTTATGAAGACTCCTGATTGGCTGTCCCAGTCAAACCCACAATCTCGCCCCTCCCCATCTGAAAACCTACACAAAGAAAACCTCCAGGTGCCAAAGCTCAGCCTGCCTTGTTTATGGGCTACCCTCCTCCTCAATTTCAGCACCATGCAGGAAAATGCACTAGATTCAGGCTCAAAGAGAAAATTCCGGTAACAGTAAGGATAGCTGAATAATTTCCGGCTCACTGGCTGTCATTTCTGATCTTTTTTTTTGTTCATTATTTCAGTATGAGTGGAGAATTGGGCAGTTTTTGAAATGCACAATAGGTTTTCATGAAATTTAAATGGAAATGAGCGTTTTTCATACTTTGGCACAATGTATCAAACCCAGTTCTCACTTGTGTCACAAAGTATAATAAAAGAACATAATAATAAAGAATACTGGTGAATGGAAGGTCTTCCCTTCATGGGAGATCTCTGGGGTTCTGTCTCTGTGCTGTACCTCTATTAAGAGACTAATATAATAATTGTGCATTCCACCTTAAGTGCCTGACACTAGCTGCTCCCACCGCGGCTTGGATTTACGGAGGTGTTGATGCAGCACTGTGTTCCGTCTGATGTTCTGTTGAAGGTTCCTGTCCCGCCGTTCTTGTTGTGTTAAGGACCACTGGTCTCCTAAATTGTATTTCCTTCACTGGAGCGAGGCAGTGCTGTTGCCTGTGCTATGCTGCCTGTTTTTCACACTAAGCTCCCCCCCTCCTCCCCCCGCCTTCTGAGCGCACATGGATCAGTCCATCGGTGGCCCACCTCGGCACACAATGCAGACGTTACCGATTGCTGGTCTTCCTCGCATGAAAAAGCACGCTCTTTATCTCTAATGCCCACATTCGAGCTCGCGTGTGAATGTGTTAATGATTCACTCGCTCACGCTCATTAGCGACTGTTTAGCATTTCTCCTTTCATGCCGCAGGAAAACAGGGCCATACATAACAGTCTGACAGTCTTGAATAAGTGGTAATTAGAACAAATAAACAAATTGGAGAATATGAAAAAAGCTTGCTCCTCGCAGAATGGTAGCCCTGCATAATTTGTTTATTAGGGAAAAAAACTGTCAGAATCTGTGATTTTTGTCTTGGGCAGTTCGGCTGTCCTCATGTCTGCCGTGGCCGTCTGTTCCACTAGCTTTGTGCTGGAGAAAAAAAAATCAGCAGTTTCAAGGAGTCACAAAGTATATGCTTCACAAAACGGAACTCCTTGAGGATGGGGGG
>JAODKC010000043.1:7794878-7807493 GCA_026777985.1 Mormyrops attenuatus
GGTTAAGGTCGTCATGTTGTGATTAGGGTTTTACCCATAGAAATGAATGGAGAGTCCCCACAAAGATATAATTACAAACCTGTGTGTGTGTATGTGTGTGTGTGAGCTTTAGCTCTGCTTATGGCATCTATGTTATCATGGAAATAAACCCTTCTGCTGTGTACTTGATTTAAGGCTAAAATTACATCCAAGGAGTCATTACCTGACAGCAGTAAAGGATGAGTGAGGCCTTGTGATTTGCTGTAATGGGGAGTCATAATGGTCTAGCATGCCAGGCCAGGGCAGAGGCGGGTGGCTGTGGAGGTGCTGATTTCATCTATTCCTTTAGCCACCAGCCCCCCTGCCCTCTTGTCTCCCTACCGCCTGACAAAGAGACATGGCAAGAAGATTATTCAAAATTAGATTTTCACACTCCGGTTAGCACACATCGGCGATCGGCTCGCCGTGACTTACTCACGTCCGATCTGCGGGTAGCGCTGACACTGAGGCTGTCTAAATTCATAAGGGGAGTGAGCACAAGCGCAGGCATGAAGATGTAAGGATATAAATAGGGATGTGTATAAGTGAGCGTGTGCGCAGAGGTAGGCCCAGTGATGCTGTCTGTGCCGGGAACAGGAGCGGGCACGGATGGGGGGCCTGACTGATGGTGTGCCGTAAGGGTGACGGAGAGCTCCTCCAATCCGGCGCCTCTCACTGACTGCGCGTTAAAGCGAAGGCCACTCTATTCACGCTCAATGCTAGGAATGATCTTATCACCTTTTCATCTGACCTTTTCGGACACTGGAGCAAACCAGACTCACTGTGCTGTATGAAAGAGTAAAGTCTCCACTTTGACATTATATTCATAGCTAGTCAAAACTGCAAATAAAACTCCTCCCTTCCTCCCTTTTTTCAGCTGGCGGGGCCATTACAGGGAATTACGTCACAGAGCTCACATTGACTAATAAACCATAGCATGACTGCTACGCTAATGCTAATTACTATTAACCAGTAGTTCATATACATTGCTCTTATAGAGATTCAGTTTCCTATGCGGTTTATTTAATCTGTGGAGAAAAAGCAGCAGGAGACGTGGATCACTTCCTGGCACCAGCTGTATCAGACCATCAAATTGTGGGATCAATAAAATCCTATTCTGGTGTGTTTTTTTTTTTGTTAATCCGTCTCCTTTTGGTTGCCAGGCACTGAGTCATGCTGCTGCCACTCTGTTGGCCTCTGCCTTAATGGAGTGTCTCCGGAACCGGCAGGCACCGCGCTCCGGCCCAAGTGACGCCCTTGGTGTGTCTCTGGAACCAGCAGGCACCGCACTCCGGCCCACGTGACGCCCTTGGTGTGTCTCCGGAACCGCCAGGCACCGTGCTCCGGCCCACTTAACACCCGTGGTGTGATGGATCTGGCCGGGAGCTGATGAGGTGTGATGTCATTGGCAGAATGGTCTAAGTACCTGTATGCAATGCGAGGGATGGGGGCGTAACATAGGTGTGATGTCATCGGTAGAAGGGTCTAGCTTACAGGGTCTAATTACCTGTGCAGTACGCGAGGGATGGGGCCATAACGTAGGTGTGATGTCATTGCCAGGATGGTCTAATTACCTGTGCAGTACGCGAGGGATGGGGCCGTAACATAGGTGTGATGTCATTGCCAGGATAGTTTAATTACCTCTGCAGTACGCGAGAGATGGGGCCGTAACATAGGTGTGATGTCATCGCCAGGATGGTCTTTACCTGTGCAGTACGCGAGGGATGGGGCCATAACACAGGCAGCAGGACGCTTCTGTGAAGAGAGGAAACAGGCAGAGACAGACATAGGGGTGCTAATCAGGCTACACGGCTGAAATGATAGACTCATTTATACTCAATGACTGATTAGGCATTCCGAAATATGCATGATCCTATTTATACTTTCCATTGAGGCATCTCAAACTGTATGGTTTAATAAAATAAAATAGACCATTATGCTGATGACATCACGCCATATACATACAGTACGCCATATATATATGTATCACGTTAGTAAGTATTGACACATAGTCTGAAGTATACTGAAGTACTAAAGTACTGTAGGCTGAAGCATAGATTGAAATATAGACTTCTAGTCCAGAAACTGGTTTTAAATTTTTTTTAAATAGACACACTGTAAAAAATCTTGTTGCACGTCTTGAAGCAGTTTTTTTTTAATTTATTGTAGAAGAGAAGTTTAGTAATCTGATCTTGGGTTTGTGGGCAATTATGGTTTTACATTGACGTAAATTTTGAATACACATAATTTACAATTACATACATAATACAGCGAGAAGAACTTTGAAGTTATTTACTCTGCGGTGAGCAAACAGAATATCGTCACCCCAGATCAGATGAATATAATCACCAGAGTAATTATGTTTTTTTGACCTATTTTATTTTTAGATCAGATACCAGAGGAATGAATTTATTTATTTATTTATATCTGCGAGCTCATTAAATGATGTTGGTAAATAATCATAGTGGTGGCTCCACATTGTCAGAGCTTTGCACTTTGCACTGATCAAGTGAATAAATATTTTTCATATTTTATCATGTATCCTTCGGGTTACTGGAGGCATTGTATTAGACAAAGCATGCATCTTTGCAGAAGTCATGCAGAAGGTGAGTGGGTCAGCTGGTGAGAATATCCTGTCGCTCAGGTTCTTTGCTGGGGCTTTTATCCACAATGAAATGTGTTGGAGTGCTTAGACTATGCAAACAGTTAGTGGCACCAGTTTTTTTCCACTCATTTTCACTTTTCCATTTCTCTATCAATGTGTAGCATCTTTCTGTCAGCACTTACAGAGTACAGCTCCTCTCTTGACATTTGAACTGTTCTTTCTTCCATTTAACCACTAAATGCCCAGATGATGCATTATGACATTAAAAGCAGGGTTGTCCGGGTGTACTTGAGCATGTCATCATCACTGAGTGAGTTCTTTGTGCTGTGGCTTTACTGGTTTATTAACAAGAACACACAGAACAGAGGTCAGCCTGGCCATATCGCTGCTCTAAAAGGCCCCGCCCCCTGTCTGAGGCATCTAATGGCAATCTGAGGTCATTAAATGACAGGCAGCCAGTTCTACCGCCTGCCTGAGAAAGAAGGAAAGACACAGGGCGGGTCATTAATCTCCCGTAACGACCGAGTTCTGCTGTTATCATCATATATGGGAATGAGCATGACGGCATGATGGCCTGGCCTGAAATGAACTGCAAATTGACCAGACGAATGCATCTGGCAAAGCAGTGAGGCCACAGTGGGTCATGCTAATAATGAAAATAATAACTACAGAAAGAATGGCAGCAGGATCTGTGTGGAACGTTAATTAAGCAGCTGGCTTTATCATCCAAAGGTCCCAGGTTCGAGTCCTGCATGGGAAAGGCATAACCAAGACAACCTTAAAATCAGCAGCTTAAAACATCTGGTAAGAAAATGCACCAAGCAGTGTAATATATGACTCCTGCTAATAGTGGCTCTATTGAGGAGATATTTATGTAGCTATGCTAAGCATCAAACTGAAGTCTGTAGCACAGCTTCTTCTTATCCTCTTTCAGACACCTGCACACCGTTTGCTGACTCAGACTGGGGTCCAGGCAGGCACCTTGTCAGTTTTTCTTGTCCAGCCATGCATTGATTTTTAAGCATGAATAACATCCTGGCGACATGGTGCCACAGTGGATGATGCTTCTGCTTCATTCCTCCAGGGCTGGAGTTTCGAATCATGCAGACTTCCCCTTGCAACCCCAAGACATGCAGTCTGTCCCCTGCAATGGGTTGGCATCCCCACAGGGCAGTGTTTCCCAATCCAGTCCTTGGGGACACACAGACGGTCCATGTGTTTCTTTCCTCCGAGCTCCCTGCTGACAGTCCACATTTTTGCTCCCTACCACAAGCTGGGAGGGAGCAAAAAGGTGGACAGTCTGTGTATCCCCAAGGACTGGATTGGGAAACACTGCCATAGGGTGCAGCTGTAGCTGGGACAGGCTCCAGACCTCAATGACCCTGACCAGATGGATGGATGGAATAGTATAAAATGACATATCACTTTGAAAAGTAGATCTATTTACTCCAAGTTGTGATGTGTTTTATGGGACAACTGTGTTACGTAGAGTCACATTTTTATTTCCATTATGGGAGTAGATTGCATTCTGTGTGAATAATGACTATATTCCCTATAACACATTCAAAAGCGAAAGCGTATTAAAAACTTGGCTGTTTGAGAAGCAGACAGAAACCAGAGAAGGGAAGACCCAGAGGAAGCTGTATTTGGGGGGGGCACTGATGTGGTCTGTTTATAGCACAGGATGTTTACTCGGGCAATTAGAGTAAATTACCCTGCTGAAGGGTTTTATGCTATTAGCGAGGCTAAACCTAGATGTACAAAACACACTGTCATCTCACAGAAGGGCCAAGATAGTCCTGTCAGAGACACTTTGGCAGAATAGCAGTACATTTCTCTACAGGCCACCTTTGCCAGTGTCCGCTGCTTCATAGGACAAACCCTCAAAGACAGCTAGAGTGAATGGACCAGGACAAAGGTTTTAGGACACCACTGTGTCCCTTCACGGGTTTGCCAGAGTTCTGCAGAACTCCGAACAACGGCCAATGCGATTGCAGCAAGAGTTAATACAGCAATATGAAAATGCATCCAATGACCATAATGTAGCCTTTATTTGGTTTGATGTAATCGCAATCTCAACAACAATGGGATCAGACAAAGCGATCCTATGGTAATTTCATTCTGGTTCAATTTCATTTCTATATAGCTCCCTTCTCGTCACGGTTTACCCTCAGAGCTAGAGTGGAGATGCATCCATTGTGAAGTGATGCTGAAGGAGAAGGAGAGTCATGGGCTCTGAGTGCACACTGTATAACTACTGAACTGCAGAGAAAATCACGAGACCACTGTGGTGACCAGCACAGCACTGAACCAGGGTGGAGCTATTTAGCAGAGATTAGCAATGCGTCAAAGAAGGACAGAAGCATAAAACTACTTTTTGTGGTGAATATTGAGACGGCCTTCTGTGACCCATTGAGGCAGTCATTAAAGGAAAATTCAATAAAAAAATAATAATGCATTCATTTTGTTTATTGCTCGACAAAGAAACTGTAATGCACAGACCATGAGATCTCATTTGTATTATAGTTTGCCTTAGAAATTTGCTGAGAGTATAATATCTGGCTTTGTGCTAATCTATAGTAATTTTCAGATTTTAATGTCTTGTGTATTTTTTGTAGTGTCATACTGATGTGTTTAAGTTTTAATTTTCATATTAAAATTCTAATATTACCACTTCTACATAAGATGAGATTGCCCTAATTTTCCTGTTTATGTCCATTCTCTATGAATTCTGGCTGATATAACATTGTAAATCTTAGTGTAAATGTTCATGAAACAACGGGAATTGCACGATGTTATAGGCAGCAATCCGAGCAATAGGAAGTGAAACACAATAATGTTAATATTATTGCTTTGAGAAACGAAATAACTGCGGTTGGGCGTAAATTTCCGGCCCATAAAATGCGACAGGGAACATTCCATCTTAAGGCCAAAGAGGGGCGGACACACGCTGCTACTTTCTGTTGTTTACTACATAACATCCGGCAGCATAAAGGCTACACCATCACCTTTAAATATGTTCACAGGGCAGACAAGCAATCACATCTGTATGCAAGCCTATGGAGAGCCCACAGGACAGAGCTGAGGTAAAAGCCTTCGCTTCAGCGTCACCATGTGCCAGTAAATGAAAGCAGGGGCTTATTTTTACAGTATATTCCATAGGTGAAAAGCATGGTTTCCTTACACCCTGGTCTTCATTCCTCTTCCTGACACTATCAGGCTTCACCATCGTCAATGGGGCCGGCAATAAATTGCCTTTTTTTGTCAGTGGCTCCGCACCCGGTGGCTGAAATGAGTATTTCGGGACATAACCTGAATAAACAAAATCACCCATAAGGGAATATTTGAGGGTGGGGGTGGGGGTGGGGGTGGGTAGGTAATCTCTGTCGGTCACAGGCAATGAACTCAAAGGCAACCTGCAGATAATGCATGTTATTATTAGTTGACTCCTGGCGGCCAGAGAGAGAGAGACAGGGAGGGAGAGAGAGAGAGAGAGAGAGAGAGTCCTGTCTAGGGTCTGGGGTCTTCAGGTTCGCCTTTGGAGCAGTGTGGGCCTGGCCATCTGGTGTCCCAGGCATTTTTCTGGTGGGCTGACGAGTTTGTGGACAAGCAAAATTTGTCATGGGGATCTCCAACCTCCCCTTACTTGGAAAAATCCATTACCTTATTACCCATCATCCTCTTCTTTGTTTACAGGCCAGCATTATGGCCTTTCCAAAAACACTCCAGTATGAACCTTGCTCTTTTTCCCCAGCCTCTTGTGAGGTTACCTGTGACACTAACCACTCTTCTGGCAAAGACTGACAGGCTGGCACGGCCAATAGATCCAATACAAAAGGCTTCAAAACACAGGCAGTCCCCGGGTTAAGAATGTCGCTTGTGGTTTCTCAGTCCTCTTCCCCTCTGCAGCATCCCCAAGCTGATCCTCTTGGGTATATGGCATAGCAGACTTCAGCCAATGCTCCTCTGCCTGCTCCAGCCAGCCCCCCTTGTTTTTTTTCATCCGCCACTTCAGTTTGATTAGGAAAGAAGCTACAACTGGAGAAAATTTCTCATCAGTTGGATCCAAAAGGCATGTGAAGCTTTGGTTAATATTGCCCATCATTTTTTTGAGCAAGATTAGCAAGGTAGGTCATCTTGGTAGGTAGGGATCTATTCAAACTCACTTAGGTGGCTGTTACGAGCCAGTCTAGTTCGGGCTGCAACATACAAAGGAGGATGAGACCAAAGATAAGTTTACTGTATATTTAATTAGTGCTCTTTGTGTCCCAAGTGGACAAAATCTTCAGATGCCGGCAAGGCCAAAATAATAAACAAAACTCTCTCTACCTATGAACAAATAGACTAACTTACCTAATCCAAAGAAAAGAAAAGAAATATAGACCATCTACCCTCACTCGCTATCTAACCCAAAACCAGGAGAAAAACAGATAAACATAAACGCCACCGATTTCCTATTAACCATGGGTACAAGTCTTATTTACAAAGAGGTAATACATAGCGGGAAAACACACACATAGTCTAAGCCAGGCAGAAAGTCATTCACAGAGAATCAGTTAATTCACACACAGAGGTAATTAAGTCACACAGCAAGGCACAAACAACAACAGAACAGGTCTCCCACAAAGGGTCGTCGGACGAGGCCTATGTACAGCCAACCAGGAGGCCAGACCAATACAGTGATCATCCACTGGGAGGCAGGACATGTGGCAGTAAGCAGGGCCTGCACGGGGAAGACACACCCATCCCACCACCAGCACAAACACCCAAACAGTAAAAAAAATATACTTGTGGTCATAACAGTGCAGTGATGGGCGGTAGCGCCGCTACATGTAGTGAAGCTATTAGTTTAACTACATTTTCTAGTAGCTTGCCTGTATGTCTCTGATTTCTGAATCAAATAACTTTCCAGTAGTTACTGATTGTCATTTTGCACTGATCTCACTTTACAAGTAGCTTGCCCAACACTGTAACAGTGACTAAGTAGGTCAAATAGGGCCAGTAGCAGCAGGAACATGGTGTCAGTCTGCGGGGTCTCAGTGTTCGGAGACATGCAGCAGTTAACCATGACTGGACTTTAGATTCTTCCACTCACTAGCCAGCAAAGTATCTCATCCCATGTCATCTGTGATTTGGCAGAGAGTGTCTCACCTTGAGGAGTCCTGCAACCGTGTTGAATGTGCTTGACTGGCGAGTGGGGCAGTCATTTATAACAACAAGGCTGCACTGGTGTAACATCCTCCACAAAGCACCGACCTTGCTATATCAAGGACTCTTTTAACACTTGCCTCTTTCTGCACTGTACGGAGCACAAGATAAAATGTATACAGTAAGTACAGCATCCATGCCTGTCCATGTCTATATGATCGCACATAAGCGGAACACAGAAAAACTGGCATTAAATTTAGTTTCACTTTTCACTCTCAAAGTTTTTTATAATGTATCTATGTTTACGTTAATGAAAAATCAAGGATGCACAGCTACAGGACTACATATAATCAGCTAATTGCCTGTCATGTAAGAGGACAAATAAAAAATATATATGGCTCCCTGCTGGACTTCATCTCTCTGAGATGCAAAGTCATTTTCCATCATGGAATCTTCTTCAGTGCCGGCCTGTGCTTTGAGTGTTGTCTGTTTAAACACTACAACCATTTTGTTCCCATTATCAGTTATTACTGCAAGGACCTTCTCTTTCAAACATTTGTCCACACATGCCTTGCCTGAGTGTGCAATGTGTGGGTGGGCTGCTTGAAGAGCCAGCAGTATGTCTCCATACTCACCTTCTTCAGCACAAGAGTGTTGTACTTATTGCAAGGAATGTAGCCGTCTGCCCTTTTTTTTAGAAGGCCTACCGGTACTCTCAAAATAGCAGCCAGGTTCTTTTGGAAGTTCTGTCTTTCATCTTCACAATACTGATCAATCAGATGACTTATTGGACTTCATTGGAAAAGTCAACTGACACTGTCTCCACCATTTGTACAAAGTCCTGCCCGGTAATCCTGTCTGCCCAAACCACCTTGCTACGGCTTTCTCCTTGGTTTGTTGCTCTTTAGAATCACTTTTGTACTTTTTGTTTTTTTTTTTATTCACTGGTCCCACCTAGTCAGTGGTCGTGTCTGGATCAAAGGGGGGGATCCCGTTTTAGCTCTCTCTCACTCCCTCTCTCTCTCTTTCCCTCACACACACACACACACACTTGCAAATTATCTCTACAGTAAATTCCTACTCCTCTCCGCCATGTTATTTCTCGCTAACATTGACATGTTGATGTAATAACCTACGTTCAATTCAACGGTAGTTGAAAATATATATATTTTTTATATATATATATAAATTGAAATTCCTACTAAGAGCTTGGTAGCATTACAGTAATACAAAATTAGCTTTTGGGCTGGGGGGTGTTCTTCCACAATAAAATTAGCTGAATTTTATTAACAAGATTACAAAATTACAGAATAACATTGCTTTTTAAAAAGACATCAAAAATATCACATACCACGGAATATTGTTTGGACAGAAATGAGACACCACCCAAGGCTATGGGAGTCCCTTCTGCTGTGTTTTACGTTCTACATAAACACTCCAATAACTCACATAACCTGATAAAATAGCGCTACGTTGTAGTAAAACAACTTAACGAATGGCAAGAATTTCAGGAAAGCCTGGCACTTCAGATTTGTGGTATTTTGACCTGTCATTGCCCCACCACACGGTTTACACTGATTCATCTTGTCTTCTTGCATGCATCCACATGCCCTTTCCTACCTGAAGTCGACTAATGGCACAACAGTCTTTGCTTGGTTTATGCACTTACAGTCGGTTGGAACAACATTATCCAATGATGTGCTACATTCAGCACTAACTATGATTCTAAGATACTTCTTATGACTGGATCAATTCCAAATTTGTTTCTCCCTGGCATTTTTGTCTTGTTTTTATTGACGAAAGTCTCAGTATATTTTGTCATAGTTTGTTGCATCAGAGGTTCATTTTTATTTCATTACCGTCTCGTTTTCGTCAATGAAAAATCTTTGTTGGAGGATAATTTTCGCCAATGAAATGAACACTGGTTAACATCACTCTGCTGGGAGGGTTAGAGAAACTCCTAACAACTACCCATTGAGCCACCATGCAGCTCTCATTAAAAGCTGCTAGAAAAACAATAGATGAATTTGTGATATATTACAAATATAAACAGATCAGTTACCATTATGGCATTACTTTTCAGCAGAATTTTACTGTACTTTCCACAAAATGACAGAACCATTGTGAGAACATTGCAATGTGTTGGCATTAGCCCAGTTAAATGAAAGTTAACAGTTGCTGCTGTGGCAGAGTGTCTGTCTTTGGCCGCATTACGATTTCTGCTCTCTTACAGACAGAGGCAGCAGTATTATGTGCAATAGCTAAAACCTGTAATTATCTGTAAGAATAACAAAGAACATTGGCAGTGGGCATTTCAATTACTTCAGCTACTCTCTAAATTTTGTTAAAGCTCATTGCCGTTATGCTAGGTTAGTAAATCGTTAAATCTCTTTAAGAATTGCTAAGAATCATATCCGGGCTGCTGAAAATGTATATTTGGCCGTCAGAAGTGGTTGAGCTATTTGGCAGATTAGACTTTTCTCTTAATAAGTTGGACTCTAATGGTTAAAACGTACCATATAATGACTCAAAGGAAGCAAACTTCGTATGTGTTGCGTTTTTGAGAGGTGAATCAGCAGCCCTGGGGAGAGACCTGCAGTTAAAATGCTTATGTTCATACCATGAAGGCTATGTAACTCTGGGGCCTTAATTTGTGGCTGAAAGTCGGAAGTCATCTATTCCACAGTGTCCACTAGGGCGGCGCTGTGAAACGGCCAAAACGAGCAGGAGGCTCCCTGGTCTCCGGTAACAGGATCAGGCCTGGATCCCCCCCAGAGCATGATTGGAGGTGGGGGCCGGGTTTGTGGGTCCAGAGCGCTTAGATTGAGGGAAGCACTCCCTGTTTTTCAGACAGATAAATGTGTATGACTCATGAGATGGTACCAGTACTATCAGAGATAAGGACTTAAAGCAGATGTGTGTAATTTGGCTCAATTGACACTTATGAGCTGGAGATTTACTGGAAGCTCTGTTCATTTGTCCCTCTTCCATGAAGAGCTCAGTCAAAGAAGAAGGTCCAGGAAGTGATGTCAGGGGTAATTTACCGTTATTTTTATTAATGATATTCTTGAAATAATTATTCCCAAAAATCAAAAAAAATTTCTTTGACATCTAAATAAATTGAATATATGTGTGTGTATGTGTGGTTATATACATTCATCCATTTTCCGCAACCGCTTGTCCTATTCAGGGTCACGGGGGGTCCGGAGTGTGATATTGTGGTTAACTTCATGTATAAATTTAATGTTTCTATGTAATCTGGTAAAATATGTCACTGAATATAGTCGTTGGAGGGTCACACCCTATACATAAGGAGTGTGATCTTCAAAAAGACTAGGAGGAAGGGGGACTGTAATAGCAGACTGCATTTTTACATTACGCTTCAAAGTGAACTTATTTTATAGGCAGTTATAGACAGCACTGTATTAGGTAACCCTACACAGTACCAGCTATGGCCCTCTTTGGTCAGTTATATACAGCACTGTATTAGGTAACCCTACACAGTACCAGCTATGACCCTCTTTGGTCAGTTATATACAGCACTGTATCAGGTAACCCAACACAGTACTAGCTATGGCCCTCTTTGGTCAGTTCTATACAGCACTGTATTAGGTAACCCTACACAGTACCAGCTATGGCCAGAGTAACCCTACATAGTACCTGATAAGGTCCTCCTTGTTCTCTAACCAAGGGAAAGTTTCAAGGGAAGCTGAGCTGTGCATTCAGAGAAACCTTTCTGCATACCATTGTTGCACAAGTTTTGTACTGGTGGCCTTCCTCTTATCTTTAACAAGTCTGGCCAATTTCTTCTAGCCTCTCTCATTAGCAAGGTGTTTTATGCAACCAAGCATTCACTGACAGAATATTTTTTGTTTATTGCATCATTTTCTCAAAACTCTTGACACTGTAGTGTGTGAAGATCCCAGGAAGGAGGCTGTTTCTGAGATGCCGGAATCACCACGTCTGGCACCAACATTCACACCACATTCAAAATGACTCAGATCACACATATTAACCCTTCTGATGCTTCACCACACAATCACTAAACCACTTGACCCTGTCTGTATGCTTTATGTATTCAGTTGCAGTCATATGACGGGCTGCTTAGAGGATCAGGGTGTTTGTGTTAATCACCAGGTGTACCTAACAAAGTCACTGCCAAGTTTTTGTCTTTTTAAAAAATCTAGTGCAAAATTTTCATTTTTGCATTTGTCAGTTTCAGTCTTTTCTCTGTTCTGCACCTATCTGATAGAACAACTACAAAAACAAAATTTATGACCGGGCATATATTAATAACCAAATGTCATGCAGTTCGGTAGATAGACAGGGAGGTTAAATTTACTGGCTCCCGGAGGGCAAATTATTTTTCTGGATCTGGCCTGGGTGGACACAGCAGGTTTAACAAAGACACAACAGTCACGCTGTAGATACAACAGTCCGCAAATACATAAATTCAGCTGTGTTACAAGCCTGGGCATTGGGGCTGCACTCCAAATGAATTGTTTAGCTCAGATGTTTTAACAACCATGCTCCCAGTTTGAGAATTCACAACAATCCCAGTGCAGGGCTGCATTCCCCAGAACCCTTTTAGTGTATCTTCAGAGAGAGAGAATTCAATAAGGGCGCTTTTCCACCGTACAAAGTACGGTTCTTCCGGTATGGTTCTTCCGGTACTTTCGCTTTTCCATTGATTTCCGGTCGAGTACCAGTACCGAAAGTTCCAGTACCGAAAGTGCCAAACCAGCTGGGGTACTTCTTTGGTACTTCGGGGTGGGACTTGCAAACGTATTTGCTGTCGATTGGTTATGCAAATAGCCTGCCGCTGAAACACAAAATACAACCGC
>JAODKC010000043.1:7807593-7823062 GCA_026777985.1 Mormyrops attenuatus
TATACTGTGATAGAAGCTGACATAACATGACATAACAATAAACCGCATTTTGCAGCCTAAACTGTTAGTTTTAATTTTGGGCTGTTTCTTTATTTAATTATGATTTAAGCTGCGCTTTGTGATGATGTCAGTCAGGAGCGGTCACTGATGATGTCATTTGGCACCGGTACCAGTTTTTACACCAGTGGAAAACCGACACAAAAGAAGTACTATACTTTTGATACTTTATGGAAGTACCGAAAGTATGGTACCTGGTGCGATGGAAAAGCGCCCTAATAAGATGAGCCTTGGACAGATCAGGTCTCTGGGCAAGCCCCTGATGTCTAATCCTTGTAAGATCCTTGTAATGACCTTGGAGACAGAGAAATGCAAGACAAATGATATACATTACCAAAGAAACACAAACAAAAACATTCACCAAACATAAACAAAAAAAAGCTATTACAGTGAAGAAAATATGGAGCCATTTCTGGGCCAGATCACTGAAGCTGGCTGGACGGATCCTCAGAAAGGCTTCTCAGTGGCCCATGGCGGGAGTTTCTGGCCGAGGGTGTTTCAGGGAAGCACATCACAGAGAGGATGAGTGTCATTGTTTGTAATGGTTATGACTTTTGACCTCATGTTTTCCTATGTCACCACCTCCAGTGTGTGTAGGGACTCCCTGATTTGGGCTTTTTAACAAGCTTACTCAGATGACAAACATCAGCAGAGCGGACCTCTCCTCAGCCCAGCATGGCAAGGGAGATAGCACAGAGCACTGAAACGCCGCCAAAACACACAGGGAAGATTCAAAGAAGCAAGGCCCCCTGTCATACATCTTTGGAGTTTCATATTAAATGACCCACCTCCAGGAGTTGTGAGGGGCATTAAATCCATCTGAGTAATATTTGCAGCAACTGCTTACAGTTGCATTTCTATTCATGAAATGACTTATTTCCCCTTTAACGAGGGCTTGTAGCAGCAGGGACTATGTGCCAGAGGCTGGTGCACAAATGACTCCTTCTCACTTGTTCTCCTGCCTCTGCTGGTGGCATTTGTAAGAGAACAAAAACATAGTACATTTTATTTGTATAGTGCTTCTCACGGACTCAAAGGCCCTTACATCGGAGAATAAGGGATAAATAGTGAACACGGAGCACAATACAGGATCAACACATAGAGGCTGTTTCTTAAAATGAATTATTATTATTATCATTATTTCTACTACTACTACTGCTACTACTACTAATAATAATAAAAATCAGCATCAACATCATAGTCATGATAGTAATAATAGTGCAAGACATAAAACATTGTGAAACACTGTATAGTACTTTATTAATTTCATTCATTCATTCACTGCCGCATATCCAGGGGTTAGGTCACGGGGGCGGCAGTCTAAGCAGGGATGACCAGACCTCCCTCTCACCAGCCACCTCCTCCAGCTCCTCCAGCAGAATACCAAGGTGTTACTAGGCCAGCAGAGAGATATATTCTCTCCATTATGTCTTGGGTTTGCCCCAAGGTCTCTATCTTGTTGGACATGCCTGAAACGCCTCCCCAGGGAGGCATCCTAAATCGATGACTGAACCACCTCAACTGGTTCCTTTCGATGTAGAGGAGCAATGGCTCCTCAAATGATCGTGTTCCTCACCATAAGGCTGAGGGCAAACACCCTGCAGAGGAAACTCATTTCTGCCAATCCGCAGTCTCATTCTTTCGGTCACTACCCAAAGCACATAGGTGAGGGTAGGAAAGTTGATCAACCAGTAAATCAATAGCTTTGCCTTCCGGCTCAGCTCTCTCTTCACCACAATGGAATGGTACAGCGTCCGCATTACTGCCGACGCTGCATCGATCCTCCTGTCAATCTCTCGCTCCCTTCTTCCCTCACTCATGATATTTAAACTCCTTTGCTTAAGGCAGTAACTCATCCCCCACCAGGAGAAGACAATCCACCCTTTTCTGGTTGAGAACCGTGACCTCAGATTTGGAGGTGCTGATCCTCATCCTGGCCACTTCACACTCAGCTGCAGTGCATGCTGCAGGTCACTGCACAATGAAGCCAACAGGACCAATCATCTACAAAAAGCAAGGATGCAATCCTGAGACCACCGAACCGGACCCGCTCCGCCCCTTAGCTACACCTAGAAATTCTATCCATAAAGGTTACAAATAGAATCTGTGATAAAGGGCAGTGCTGGTGGAGTCCAGGCCCCACCAGGAATGAGTCAGACTAACTTCTTGCAACGCAAACCAAACTCTTACTCCGGTTTTACAGGGACCTTATAGCCCGTAACAATGGACCCTCTACCTCATACTCCCAAAGCACCCCCCACAGGACCCCCCATGCCTTTTCCAAGTCCACAAAACACTTGTAAACTGCTTTGGCAAACTCCCATGAACCAGGATGGAATCCATATTGTTCCTCCTGGATCCGAGGTTGGACCAATGGACGGACCGGACCCTCTTCTTTAGTACCCTGGCACAGACCTTCTCAGGATATTTGAGGATTGTTATCCCCCAGAAGCTGGAACACATCCCCCAGTCCCTTTTCTTAAATAAAAAACTACCCCAGTTTGCCAATCCAAAGGCTCTGTCCCCAACCTCCATGCAATGTTGAAGAGGCGTGTTAGCCAAGACAACGCAGCAACATCAAGAGGTTTCAGGAACTCAGGGCGAATCTCCCCTGCCGGAGCCCTATCACTAAAGAGTTTTTGACTCCTTCAGTGACCTCAGCCCCCAGGATGGGTAAGTCCTCCTCTAAGACATCCAGCTCTACTTCCTCCAAGGAAGGCATGTTAGTGGGATTCATGCAGTGATCACTGCCAACGAGCGATTTCTGTACTTCACAATTAGACATCTGCATTTGCTAACAGGTAGTTTGGCCCAATCTTCCTGAGCAAACTGCACAAGCTGTCTCAGGCTTGAAGGATGGCATCTCCACACTGCAATTTTCAGATCTTTCCATACATGTTCAATAGGATTAAGTTCTGGGCAGATGGGGAGCCCCTTAAGAATAGTCCAGTGTTTTTTACCCAGCCATTCCTGAGTGCTTTTAGCAGTTTTGGGTCATGATCCTGTTGGAGGACCCATGACCTGCGACTGAGGCTGAGCTTTCTGACACTGGGCAGTATGTTTCGCTCCAGGATGCCTTGGTTGTCTTGAGACTTCATTGTGCCCTGCACAGATTCAAGGTTCCCCGAGCCAGATGCAGCAAAGCAGCCCCTAAACAAAACTCAGCCCCTCCATGTTTCACAGTAGGTATGTGTTCTTTTCTTTTAAAGCTTCATTTTTCCTTCTGTAAACATAGAGCTGATGTGACTGGCCAAAAAGCTCCAGTTTTGTCTCATCAGTCCAAAGGACATTCTCCCAGAAACTTTAGGGCTTGTCAGCATGCATTTTTTAAATGTTTTTCCATCAATAGTGGAGCCCTCCTGGGTCATCTTCCAGGGAGCCCATTATTTTTCAAAATGTGACGGATGGTGCGGTCAGAACGTACCTTGACCTTGGAGCTCAGCTTGAATGGTTTTGGATGATTTCCTTGGCTCTTTTTCTACCATCCGCACTATCCTTCTGATCAGCCTGGGGTCGCATTTCCTCTTGTGTCCACGTCCTGGGAGGCTGGCTACAGTCAGATGAACCTTAAACTTTTTAACAATATCGACAACTGTGGTCACAGGAACATGAAGCCACTTGGAGATGTTCTTATAGCCTTTATCTTTAACATGGTTTTCTATAATCTTCCTCCTGAGTTCCTCAGACAGCTCTATCCCTTGCTTTCTCTGGTCCATGTTCAGTGTGGTGACACAATGATACCTAACAACACAGTACCATGTTCTTTCCCTTTAAATAGGCTGTATGGCTCATGAAAAGCTTGAAGGCATCTGTGATACCAATTAAGGTTAAACAGTTAGTTTGACTCATGACTATAATGCAAGGATAAGTAGTCTCTTTAGGGGTACCAACAAATCAGTCCATACTGTTTTAACATATCTTTATGAAATAAATAACAAATAATTTCTTTTCACAATTTTACTTATTTACTCTGTCACATACTAAGGGCATGCAGGTATACATTAAACAACTAGTTTTAATTAAATCACTTTTCAGGAGAAATGAAGCATTGTTTCAATGACCTGTAAGGGTGCCAACAAATTTGTCCACGTCTGAATATGTAGTGAGTATCTCTCTACTTCCCGCTCGAACTCAGGCTCCTTTCCCACCAGAGAAGTTACATTCCATGTTTCTAGAGCCAGACTTGGTAGCCAACGATCAGTCTGCCAAGGCCCCTGCAATTGACTGACTCCCATGGCTCCCACTTCAGGTGGAGGGCTCACAGGAGGGAGGACCCATGTAATTATTTTGGGCTATGCCTGGCTGGGCCTGCTGGGTAGAGGCCTGGACACCAGGCATTTACCTACGAACCCCCATAGGTGTGACTCAAGGGCAAGGCCCCAGTCTCCCCAGTCTAGGTTGGATCACACAGTCCTAATTCTTAATTTCCATATGGGGTCTTTGTGAATTGTACTTTGTCTGGCTGCTCACCTAGGACCAATTTGCCTTGGGAGACCCTACCAGGGGCAATGGTCCCTGACAGCATAGCTTATAGGATCATGAAGGCACACAAACCTCTCCACTACAATAAGGTGGTGATTCATGGAATGGCTGTATAATAATTTACAATGCAAATATACAATGAAATGCATATATGCATTACTACATTGCATGTAATCATGTAGTAATATCCATTCATCCATCCATTTTCTACAACCTGTTATCCTATTCAGGGTCACAGGGGGTCTGGAGCCTATACCGGAGGCTATGGACACAAGGCAGGGAACAAGCCAGTCCATCACAGAGCACACTAACACTGGTCTCAGAGGTGTGAGGCAACCATGCCAACCACTGCACCACCATGCTGCCCCACATGTAGTAACAATGTAGCAATAATAATAATAATAATAATAATAATAATAATAATAATAATAATAATAATAGAAGTAATAGAGTGAGATACAGAATTGTGGAAGTATATATTATTGAATAGCTTATACACTACAAATAGAAATAATGGATGATGCAATGCAGCACAAACTGGGCAGGTGGAAAAAGATGAAGTGAGCAGACGATGCTTACAGAGCGTAGAGGGTGCAGATAGGTAGAGCAGGAGGGGTAGACAGCCTGGGAGGCAGGGAGGTTTGGGGATGAGATTGTCTTTGCTTGTCTGCCAGGGTGAAACAATGCAGTAATTATCTATCAATAACACACACAAGCACACCATAAAAATTGACCTAATTTTCATTATTTTCCTTTTACGTGATTGAAATGCTGTCAAACTGAATCAGGTCATTAGTGTGGGGGAGGGGGCATTTTGAACCAGCATGCAAGCCTTCCCTTAACACAGTGTGGGTTTTCTTTGATGGGCCGATTATCACAGACGTGACAGACGCATGTGGCACCGTTGTTAATCCTCACACTGGACATACAACAGCTTTCGTTGGCATGCAAAAGCATCGACGCTGGTATTGTAACAGTAACTTGCTTGTGAATTTACACCTAAAATTACTACGATTCTAACAACAATTAGCACTCGGTAGTGTTGCATGTCAGTTTCCTTCATTCCTCATTCCTCCGCCCCCAGAATTAACATCTGGTATTGAAAGCTGTACAAACATCTGGAATGTAGTGTCAGACCTAACACACTGCTTCTATCTGTATGTGATTGAAAACCAACCAAATAAATCTTTTTTTTTTTGAATTGCTTTTGCTTTTAATTGTGAGCTAATTGCATATGTGGTGTAACCTGTAACCCCCACTGTGAAGGGCTCTATGCTAAGTAATGCTTGATAGAATGATAGCCTCGAACAATGATAGATAGCTTCGAACAATGATAGATAGCCTCGAACAATGGCTGCGCACAGTTCATAAGCTCACTTGACTTCCACTGTGCCCTCAGCCCATAAAGGTAGATTGAAAGTTCCAGACTTAATAGGGAAAAGTATACACAGCACAGTGACATTTAGTACACTTTCCATCTTCATCCAGTCACGGGGCTGCGATCCATCAGGAGCCCCTGCTAATGAGATTGCCGGGTTGGGTGAACTTCGCTCCTGTCCAGGAAGCATAAAACATAATCATGGAGACAATTCTGGAATAATGAAAATAAATATTGGTTTTAATAAGATGAAAAAGACCCTCTTATCGTGGAATGATAATCCACTTAGGTGGCCGTCAAGAGAAGCAGTGCGTCCAGAAGACACGTCAGAGGGAAAGCAGGGCAGAGAAAACAACCATGTGCCGAGTATTACACTACACAACACAGAGCTCACTCAATTAACATGGCTTCGCCGTGATCGTATAGGCAGGCCGCAGCACGTTAGCCTCAAACTGAAGAAATTCATTCGCGGTAAATCAGCCTTCCATCATCGAGCTAAACTTTGCTGAATGTTATAAGGTTCCCCTGGCATTGGAATGAGAATTAACAGGGGAAAGCTGAATAGCAACCACCTTCTAGGCTTGTAAGTAAACTGTCACCCGAGGAAGTGTTATCGAGCAATGTGAAGACGTCATCTTCACTGTGACTTCTGCTAAGTACTGACAAACCCATCCTCTCGATGCTCACTTGTGAGCTTTTTCACAGGTCTTTCATGGTAGAATGTGCATCCATTAATGAATCATAAGTCAATACAGTGCTGTGAATTACATACATACGGTATAGCGTTCCCTCCTCAACTGACCCCGCCCACAGTGGCACATGATAACCGAGAAAGAAGTCTCACCCCACCGATTCATATTCCCATATTTTTCATTAAACTTCCCCAGATACAGCAAAATCCTTATCTAAATGCTTATCGTATTGCTTATCTTCAGAGATGGAGATTTCAGGTCCAGAGAGTACAAATCCAGACCATTTTGTTTCAATCAACCAGTTGAGTATAAAGAGTCACGGTCACAGAGTACTCAACTGGTTGGCTGAAACAAAATCTTGGTTTGGATTTGTACTCTCAGAACCTGAAATCTCCATCTCTGCTTATTTTAATACACCACAGTTTCACATGTATGATGTTATCTATCAGGATAATTTATTAAACCTGCAAGGCATCATCACATACACTTGCCTGAAAGTGATATATTCTGTATTTTTGTTGTCACACCACGCGTGGAGGTGGGCCACCCTGCCCAGGCCTTCATGTTGTCTCCTGTTCGCTCTCTTGCTTGAACCCTCCTTCTCTCAAAGTCACAGACATGAAAAGGGAAGGTGTCCTTTACTATGGAAATAAATCATGATATCATCAGGGTAGAGGGTGAGTGTACAGAAAGATAGCAAATGGAAGGTTATTGGAGAACTGAAATGGACTGCAAAGTGGGGAGAGAGAAAAGGAGGGGGGTCTACAGAAATTTCCGGTAATTAAAGTCCACTGCAGCGACTGAGGGTGACAAAGACAACCTAAGAAGGTGGAGAGGTTAATAAATGAAAACTAGTCAACTTACTATATATGCCATCATCAACATTTAGAGAAGAAGGAACAGAGAAAATATCTATAGCACAAGCAACATCAACACAATATCAGGGGTTCCAAGCATCTGCCTTTAAAAAAACATAAGTTTGACACTGGTTGACCTGTTTGATCTGATTGATTTCAGAATGCACTGTGCATAGATTTTCAGCACCATGACCATTTTGGGATCATTTCCAGAAGGGGACGTTGCATTTTCTTTTCCCCCCAAATGAATGTATTCCACCACGCAACATGAAATATGCAACACGTGCATTCAGGAAACCTTGAAGCACTGGGTGTAAATAATTTGTTCCCTCTGAGATTCCCAATGCGACTGCACTCACACGGTTTGCACAGATAGTGATTGTAGGAGAATTGCAGGAAAATCCTGGAACAGCTGCTCTCTTTACATGGAGCCAGTCAACAGTTATGCGTTGAGCAATAAATGAAGTTCATAATTTTTATGACAGAACAACTATTTTGTGATGTTATGATTATCTCGAGAATAGTTATTCAGACATTGAGAAAGAAACCTAAAATTCTGGGTAACACTTTATTTAAGGCCATGTTTTTATTCATTTATGTATGCATTCATAATGCATCATAATGCATTCATAAAGCATTATAAATATGGCTGTAAATATTTCTAAAAGGTGTAGCACATTTTCTCTGTGTTTATTATGCATTATGACTGTCATATGAAGCTCTCATCTATAATGCCCTATAGATACCTTTATAATGCAGTACAAAGCACCCTTAATGCTTATAGCACCATTATAATGGATTATGAAGGTATCTATAGTATATTACAGATGAGAGCTTCATAAAACATTCATAATGCATAATAAACATGGCTATAATGTATTATGCCTTTTGATAAATATTTATAGCCATGCTTATAATGCTTTATGAATGCATTTTTATTTGTTATGAATGTTTATAAATTACTAAAAACATGGCTTTGAGTAAAGTGCTACCAAATTCTGTATTATCCATAGCTAATAAATAATAATAAAATGGTTATAAAATGAACTCATTCATATCTCTGGGCTGGCGGTGAGAAATAGTTGTAGCCATTTATTGAAGGGGGCAGCATGATGGCTCAGTGCCGCCTTGTGCCCCAGGCTGCCTGGGACAGCTGCAGGCCACCCTGTCCGGGATAAGCGGCTGGAAGATGGATGGATTTATTAGCCTTCAACTTCAAGTGGTCTATATTGGGGAATAAAAGATGGACAGCATATCAGCGAACAATGAGGGAGGGCAGGTCCCATGAAAGAGCCAGGGATGCGTGGGGGTGGGACTGTTTCTGGAAGGCAGGGGCATCACAGGAATGTGCAGGAATGTCTTTTTGAAGCAGATGGCCTGTAAAAAGCTACACGCATAACAGCTGCACTCGGAGGGAAGACACTCTGCTACTTGTCAAATTAAAGTACGAGCAACACAATCTCACTACCTGCGGTCTGGGCCCGAAAGGCCGGCTCACACCGCTTGATGGTTTGGCTCCAGGTGAGGATTTATGATCCAGGCACAGATCTGACGAGAAGCACAGTGCTCACTTACTAGACACGTGTAACTTCATAGACTAACATCCTGTTAGAGTTGCCATGAATTGCCTGATGATCTTGCTCAGCCCTGATTGTAGTGCTACACGCTAACATACTCTTCTTTTTTAAACACCCAAAGCAACGCGGTTTCCCCAAAGACACGGTATAATACTTCTGATCCTAACGCATTTGGAGCCTGTCTTCTTATTACAGATGCTCCCCGGGTTACGATGGCCCACGTCACCAAATATTGACTTTTTGATGTGTAAATGTTTTTCACTTTTAGTATATTGCTCAATAAATTACATGAGATATTCAACATTTTATAATAAAATAGGCTTTGTATGAATGATTTTGCACAACTGTAGGCTAATGTAAATTTTTGTAAACATGTTTTAAGGTAGGCTAGACTTGATGTTTGTTAGGATAGGTATACTTTATTAAAATGCATTTTCGCCCTATCATTTATTTGCCTTATGATAGGTTTATCGAGACGTAGTCCCATCGTAACCAGAGGAGAGGCTTTATTCTTATAAAAAACTACCTACCGTTTCTACTATGAATCTTTTCTGATAGCACCTTAAGGAAAATGCACCAGCGTTTTTGTTTTTACCTGGCTTAGAAATATGAACGTTATACTCTGGCCTTTAATAAAGAAGTATTTTTTGATACTGTGTCTGATAAGATAAAGATAAAAAGATACACTAGTTACATAGTGAGAGACTGAAAAGAAAGCAGCTTTGAATTATAAAAATAAATATATATTTTCAAAAATAGCATGGCACACATTGTCAGAATTGCGGAAACCCTCCACTGCGCCCTTCTCCGCGGCCCACGCTGCGGTTTTCACACCCTCCAGAGTTTGTGCTTGTTAACCTGACTACACCCAGGTGCCGCTACCTGCTGCCAGCAGACTGGTGCACCAGTGTGGCCTCCTGCTGGAAAATGCTGGCTCCTATCCTGTTGTCTGCATCTATACTGTTTACAAGGGGGGGGAATCATCAAAGCTGGTAGAAAATGGAGTGTTTTAGAGACCAGGTGAGGATGGCTAAAGCAGAGATACCAAATATAACAAGGTGCGCTCCATTCCAAATGGCCACAAGGAGAGTAACTCAAGAAGCAGTCATTTCCTGCCAGCTAAGGGTGCCATCACTTTTTTCCTCCCATAAAGGTGACCAAGCCACAAAAGACCACGAAGAAGGAAGACCTAAAGTTGAAATGTGAAATCCATCGAGAGGTATTTGTAGATCTTACACACATACAGTATTACACATATTATACACATACATTAGCAATGAAGAAATCTGTACAAGCATGAAAGATAATATGTACATAGTACAGGCAAGATAACATTTACCCATATATGAAAAGGGATTCACTTGACAGAATGGAGAAGATGTCTAGGTAGTGACAATCATTTTCACAGTGATTTGCATTCACATGACAGAAGAGGTCTACAGGAACTCAGCTCCTGTTTTGATCACCGCCTCACCCATCATTTGCTGAACTGTGAGTAAAAATGCTTCTTGAATGTTTATATGAAATGTATGTACCATATGTCTAGACTGTGGCCCTGTCAACAAGGGAATGAGGACAAACCTTCAGGAGGGAATAAAATGGGGGTGGGGGGGGGTGGGCAAGAAATATGAATCATGAATCACTTTTGCAGGGGACTGCATTTGGGAGATATGATCTACAAATGTGTCCTGTTTGTGGGCGAGTGCCTGTAAGGTTATTTCATTCATTCAGCTGAAAGCGTCCGCAGGAACTTGGACGATACTTTTACATTTCCCCCATTACTGTAGGCACATCCTGTTCGGGAACGAGTCACAGTGGAGACGTTCTCCTCATTGAACAGCATCTTTGTGCTGCTGATCGTGTATAAGATCCCTCTAGGTATAGATCTCAAAGGGACATCCTGTCCTTTTAATCACTCAGTAACTGATTCACTCTCTTGAGTTCATTAAGAAAACTAATACAAAATTAGGAAGGTTTCTCAGAGGAATGGCTTACCTCTCCAAACATTTCCATCTTTTCGTTAGTGATGATCTCGCCTATACAATTTCTGTAATAGATTTTCTAGTTTGCTTTTATTGTAGTTGAATAAGAATAATATTAATGATATTGTTTTATTTATATCGCGCCATTCTCGCACTCAGGGATGCTTTACAATACAGACGATACAACATAATATAATATAAAAAGCAGTGCACACACAGCAACAACAGCGAAAACAAGGAGAATGTTATGAACTGATAGATACTTTTTAACATTGCTGAGTTTTCAACTGGAGCTTGAAGATGTTCACAGACTGTACCTCTCGCAGACTGTGAGGAAGTGCGTTCCACAGTGTAGGTGGTGTCACACAGAACATCCTGCCAACCATAGAGTAGAACCTGAATTTAGGTGCAGTAAGAAGGTTGGAGCTCGATGATCTTAATGTGCAGCTGAAGTGTAAGGAAGAAGAAGGTCAGACAGATATTGAGGGGCAAATCCATAAAGAACTGTCAGTAAAATTTTATATTTGATTCTATAAGGCTCATTTCACAGTTCTTTTGGCTAAATTAGTAGCTTTAGTTATAATTAATATTCATGTATCCATCTTCCAACTGCTGATATAGTTCCAGCATCACGGTGACCCTGGATCCTGTCCCAGGCAGCATAGGGTCACGCCAGGGGACAGCCCATACAGGAGGCCAGCCCATCTTAGAGCACATCTTAGAGCCTATTTGCATAACTACATGCTTTTGGACGGAGCGGATGCAGAACCTGAAGCCCCATCTGTAGAGGTATGAGGCAACGGTGCCACCTGCTGAGCCACCAATAATCATTATCGTCATCATACTTTATCACGATCAAAATTAACAATGAGAATCCTGCAAAGCAAGCTGGATTTGAACGTCGTCTTATAGCACATTTGTGCGATTCCTCAGGTAGCAACAAAGGTCCTTAGCAATGACTACATTCAGCATCCTGCCATCCGTTTGAAATGCTGGCGGTTACGCACCGTTTCGCTGGTAATGTTTAAGGTGCAAATAATTTACATTTATATTGCATTACATGTATTCATTTGGCAAATCCACTTAAAAACAAACCACGGTGTAGAGGGCAGTAGCAGACAGTTCATTTAGAAGCCGACAGAATCATTAACGCGAGCGTGTTAAGTATGATACGTTTGTGTGATGTAGCTTTTTGGAACAGATTAGTACCACACAGCATATACGAATCACAGCCTGCTGGTTTAAAGCAAAACACACTATTAATAACCCTTTAATGCTACTCAGAGTCACACTTAAAGATAGACCCAGTTAAACAATTCAGGAAGTACAAAGGTAATTAAGTAAAATTACATTTGATATACTGAAATGGTTCACAAATGTTTAAGCGACTTCCCGCTGGTGTGAGGGGATCTTTCTTTTCCAAAAAGCCAGAAATGAGAGAAAGCTTGTCTAACCACACAGCAGCTGAGGGCATTGGCTCTGATTTCCAGCCTCTCCGACTTAGGATAGACAGACTTCCTGTTTTTGTGGATAGTAACGAGCTTAATGAGGTTTGAAGCCTCTGCTTTCTTTCGGAAGCTGTTGTTTTGTAATCTTCAAGGCCGTAATCTCGATAGTAAACTGAAAACAGGCATTAGCGAGTAGCCTGGGCAGCAAGACTTGATTGTTGTAGGATGTTATTCATGGTAGGATAGTGGCTGAATGGTTAGGCCTGGTACCACACATGGATTCATGTTTGCATGTGTTTGTGAAGGTTTACTTTACCCCCTGTAGTCCAAACACATGTAGATAAGCATATCAGTGTTACAAAGAGTGGTTTATTTTGTATTTTAGTAACTACCCAAACGTTATTAAGCAAAAAAAATGTCTAATGACGAACACCACGTATGATGCATTAACTGTGTTTTGCATGCTGGAAGGACAGAGAGAGACAAGTCGGAGGGCATGAAACAATTCCGAGGGCAGGACGTGGCGTTGGCGTTTCCGACTTCCGAGGAATTGTGCTGGGCAGGAGTCGCCTCTGATGAGGCGTGCAGCCGCGCAGCACTGGGTTTAACCTGCTGGTGATTTATTTTAATTGTCACTCGGGGACTGACTGTTACAGTCTGCCAGAATGGGTCACTGCATTCAGAAATGAAGGAGGGTGTCAAGCATTCATTTTTGCTCTGTTTGTACTCCATGCCCCCCATCCCACCCCCCGCTCCCAATGCTGCTCTCAGCCAGAGAGTACTCTGGCCAGACAGGCATGTCAATGGCCTTATAGCTGCCTTGTTACTGGAGAAAAAAGGATATGAGAACTCAAGAACGGGCCCTGTGTTTCAGTTTATATGAGATTTCTGATTTATTATGGCTCATATTGACTTACTTTATTTGTGTGTGTGTGTCCTGATGCTGGGCCATTTTTACTGCCCCCAGGGGACTGTCACAGAGACCACTGTTCAGCCATTGGCTTGCTTCGGCCCCTTCAGTTGTCCACTTTGACCAATCCCCTGTCCACCCCTCTCGAACCATCATTTTACGGGCAATTAACTTGTAACTCGGGTCTCTAGCTGGAGCTCTTAAGCAGGCAGTGAGCTACACATCTGTCACCTTGTAGAGGCCCAGCAAAGCTACATTCACATGCTACCCTGCAGGCTCATGCTGGTATCTCTTCTCCACCCCCTCATCCTAATAAAAATGCATTTGATGACTCTTGTATCAAAATGTAGCTAAATTTTATTGCCATTTTTGTCACTTTTGTTGATAGATGATGCTTGAGCCCAAAGTACCCTTTCCTGAACTCTGGTCCTGATGGTATACTCCATATACTCGTTTTGGTACAGCTGAGCTCTTAATTAATTAGGCGTGCCTGAGCAGCCGATTGAACGAATTGCCTAAATTTGAATTTTTCAAGATTTTAATTAAAATCTCGTTATATCAAAGGCATTAGCCAAAGACCCAGTTTAATTTTCCAGTTGTGTTAAACTGAATTGTTGTTAGGCATAATTTTAATGGTAGAAAAATGATCTTTTTCTTTGGTTCCTTAAATTAATAAAACAGCGTTCGTTATTTGAATAATGCGATGATCACTTGCTTGTAGCCCTTGAACGATTCACAAAAGCGCCGGCTAATCTAAATAATTTAGCAAATATATTCCGCTTTGTTAAAGTTTTATAAAGGTTCGTACAAAGGAAACATATTTAATGAGCAGAAATGTGTGTAGCACATTTTGATTGTGTATAAAATTCATAGCTAGTCCTCCAGTAGCCAGGCCTCCATGAAGTTTTAATCACAACATATTCAGCTAATATCGTAACCAAGGCTAATTGTGTGCTGTGAGACCCACGCTGGAAATCACCAATCACAAGTGACCTACTTCGGTTACTATTCACCACTAAGCCACTCATTTTAAACCAAACATTAAGTAAGAATGAATACTAAAATGCACGGGAAATCTGCATTGCCACTATACTCAGTGTTGTGGCTAATCGTATTTCTGACAAAACTACTATGGATTGGCCTGGTAACTTTTCCAAATGCATACAGTCTGAAGTTTTCTTTCTTGTTCTAATGCTTGTATCAAAAATAAACTTTTCATAGCTTGTATGTGTGTTTTGCAGGGTTGCCAATTGTCATGCATCTGGCATGATACGCTTTCAGACTCTGACGCAAGAAATCTTACAGCATTTCTGTATTATTCCATTATAAACCTAAAATTAGCTACAGTACGTCAAAATTGTTGGGGTAGTTTGCAAACCCTACAGACTATTTTCAAGGTAATAAAAGTGTTACATATATGTAAATGCGTGTGCATGTGTGTCTCGAATTGAAAATCTCATGCCAGCCAGCTGATTGAAGTTGGCAACCTTGGGTTTGCAAACCATTTGCTGTCCAGATCTAATCACCTGGCTTAGTGTCTGACATCATCATATTTAAGGAGGGTGTGAAAGTGACACAATTTCATTCACAATAAACAAATAAATAAATGACGGAGAATTAACACAGTACAACATACTTTACATTTCAGAGAATTTCTACGCACTAAATTGCTTCTAGATTTCATTCATACATGGTAACCTTTCTCTTGTTCTTCGTAACAGCTCTGTTACTCTGTAAATCTGGTCCACCTCTCCCAGATGGTCATGGAACAAAGACTGTACTCTGAAGCTGAAGAGTGGTGGGACGTGGAGACCTGTGAGGGCCATGGGTCACTGGGGTGGCACAGGTGAAGACCAGGGAGGGCAAAGAAGCCCCAGAGGTTGGGAGTGACACTAAGGATGAGCCTTGGTGGTATGTTGGAGCTCTCTGATGTGTCACTGATGAGCTGATACTTGCACTGTTCCTGGATATCCTCCTGAGACCCAAGGAAAAAAATTGTCTTTCAATTTCAGGTTATTTGTGATTTTCTATGTCTTTGGAGAAAATAAAACATCTTACAATTTAGATTTTTTCAAATTTATTTTTA
>JAODKC010000043.1:7833284-7863546 GCA_026777985.1 Mormyrops attenuatus
GCCCCGCCGCCCCCCCCCCCCCCCCCCCCCCCCCCCCCCCCCCCCCCCCCCCCCCCCCCCCATGAGAATCGGAACAGCAAATGAACTACAATGATGAGAAAAAGCAGAAAAAGTGTAAGACAAATGATTCAGTCACTGAGAGAATCAGGCATTCATGATAAATCAAGCTAGAAAGAAACTCTGATTTGTTGACTACCTCTACCACATAGGATAAATGATTCAGTCACCAAGAAAATCAGGCATTCATAATAAAACAAATTGAAAAGTAAGTTGATTTGTTGAGTACCACTAACATAAATTTATCATTTGATCACAAATCTGCAAGCATTCTCTGCGTCAGTGGATTAACCCGAGCATGAACCTCTCCCAGCACTCAGATTAGAAACATAATTCCCAGTAGCCAGCTTGTGGTAAACAGGTGATGATGTAATGTCAAGCACTGCAGTGACATAATTACATTTTTGCAAAGATTACTTGCTGTCATCGTCTGCCACAGCAGCTTCCAGGAGATACACAGGGGAGTAAACTGGCCAAATATCCTGAAAAATGCTTAACCATAGTGTTATACTCCTCGGGCTAACAATCTATTATTAAAACATAGCATATAATGTCAAAACACATTTTTTCATTGGATTTTTTCCCATTGGATATTTTGATTTCTTCTTTACTTTCCCTGCTGTCTCCTTGGTTACACTTCAGGAGTTTGCTCGAGAAGCTAATCTACTTGAAACAAGCAACTAATTGGTTCTCCTTCCTGTTCTGGAGCACCTTTAAGGGGGACATTGCACAGTAAGCTTGGATATTGGCCCTCTGAAGTAACATTACCGAATAGCATCCTTGCGGGAAATCTTTTGGGTGATGTCATCTCTGTTTTCAGCATGACTGTGGTGACTCAGTCTTGCTGCCACTGCATAAAAACTTGGCTTTCAATAACTTCTACTAGTCCGGACAGCTATTGGAGTCTGAGAACTTCAGGCTTCAAACCATTCAAGCCAACAATTACTGAAAAGCCCGAAAAGTGAATCCAAGAATATGGAACAGCAAGATGTGTGAGATGTGTATCTGGTGGGAGTGGTTAGCAATCGGAGCGCTTCTCTCCACCAGATGAAACTTATGGGGGATGATAACAGACAGCGGTGAGTCAGTTAAAGCATGCTTCTCTCAGAAATGGGAATTGACTCAGTATGACATCTTCAATAGCTGACAAACTGTGAGTCACTCGAGGTGTGAGACTTCACAGAGACACAGCGGTAATGTCTTCTGTCAGCCATAGTCCTGGCTCTCATTGGGTAGGAACCTGCTTCTTCGCTATGTTAAATTTCATCTTGAGGAGAAGTGAACTGTTAATTGATATGTTATGAAATAGAATTCAAACTGAACTTTGACAATTACAGACTGATTTTTTGGTATGCTGATCTTCTTTACAAAGTATTCTCTAGCATAGAAATGTGTTCTTCAACATCTACTCTGCATTTATATAAAGAAAACTCACCAGTTAATAAAACTAAATACAACTTTATACTAATGGGAATCAAAAGTCTACAACCATACCTAATATCAGAAAATTATTCTTAGACCTTTTCTAAATATAAGTTCAGTGAACTGTATTGTTGGAGTATAATCTGTACAGTGTTGTTTATAATACTGTATATATATATATATATATATATATTGTTTTGTGTATGTGCTGTTAATCTGAGCTGTTTATTCATCTTTGTACAGCACTTTGGTAAACACTTGATTGTGCTTCATAAATAAATTTTACTTACTTACTTAGACTGCCCTCACTTTATCTCCAATGTAAAGCTGATGCTGTCACTCTTATTTTATAGCGACTGGGTTCCGGCTGCCATTGGCCACATCAGGCCCCCGTGGCAGCTCTGACATTGACAAGGGCTCTGGATACAGGAGACTGGATGTTGTGGATTCTGCATGCTGTCACCAGTCACAGGTGTGTACAGAGAGTGATTTCAGAGCTTCAGGCCAAAGTAACATGGGGGTCTTAAATTGCTTGGTTTCCATATAGATGCAACACAGAGTAAACACTTGTAGAGCAGCTTTAGCTGTACGATACACTAAATATCACTGCCTATTCTATAGCACGCTATATTAGTGTATTACGTGACAGATAGAAATATGTGTATTGTTCTGATGTCCATTATTTACATTTATAAGTTACTTGGACTTATTTGTAAGGTATCCCATTATGATTCTGTGACTGGGTTTAGGTACTTTAGACCAGCTTAATAAAAATCACTTGTGAGGAATTTTAATTATTTTTACAGAAGTGCCAAAAGAAGGCAAGAAAGCCAAGAGTCTTGGGAGGCACAACTGGTCATAGAAGGTGTAGGAGCTTTTCTCTGGGCATTAAAAAAGAAAACAAAAAGTTTTTTTTTTTCCGTTATTTTCAGTTGCATTAAATACCACAACCTCATTTTGGTTGCATTTTTTTCGAACTATTCCATCGATAGGTTTTTTTTTTTTTTTATTGAACGGAGCTTCGTGTCTAGAGGACATGCGAGACGCGTTTAGGGGAAACGCGAGACCTTTAGTTTTAAGAAAAGCATGTTACCAACCGAATAATGAGGAAGCAATAGCTGAGGTCTGTCCATCTGAAATAAGCCTCACTGGAAGCCGACACGGACGATATTTACCCTATGTTTATAATGGTTACACAATTTTCAACACTCACAACATTTTTTTCTATTTTGTTTTCCTCAAAAAGGAGGAGAGCGTACATGTTGAGAGAGATTTCATTTGAAGTTTGGGTCAACAATCGAAAAAAGAAAAAAAATCTGCTTCTATTAAGACCCAACAAATGAATGGAGTATTTTAAAATGTGCTTACACGGCTAAGATGGTTATGTAATCAACACTCCTAATTGTTTTTCATACATGTTTTAAATTTTTTTTTTTTTTTCTTGACTTTTCATTTTTCATTTTTAATTGTGTCTGCTGGGGAATGTGTTTTGCAGAACTGGTTTATGATGATATATTTTTGGCTTTCGCCTTTTTTTATACCCATTGTTTTCCTGCAAGTCGGTGAGAGGAAAAAAAAAAAAAAAACTATGATCTATAAATCTAATGTCTCTGGACCAAAATGGCTTACAATAGTCATTCCCATGGAATATCTATAATTTAATCTCACCTACAATCAATATCTGTTATTTATTAAGATGGATGAGTTAGAGTAGGTAAGACTATCAACCAGACTCAATGTCTACTCTACATCAATTCACAGATTATGAAAATGAGACATGCTCTCGATATTAACCTGTGAATTACTTCAGTGCTGATTAGCATTACATAGGCTAAATGGGAACGCATGCTAAAAGCAGGTAGAAGGATACCATTGTTAGAATCCAGAACCAAGCTCTTTGAAGTCCTTGAAGTCCTTCCTTGAAGAGATCAAGGTTGCGGACATGCCTTTAAAAGCCCACTTGCCATTTGAAACAGATCATTTTCAGGTTATTATTACTGATATTAATTGACTGCTTACAGATTAATGCTTGTCAGAAATGTTGGCCTCAACCTAATCACGGCAATGAAATCGATCGCTTTGCCATGTCATATGTACTGGATCCTCCAATGGTCCTCGGCCCAGCTGATGAAGAGGAGCCACCTTTGATTAACAGCACAGCTAACGCTAACCATGCACTCCCAATCAGCCCAATGCATAACAGATCCTGGTAAGTTCTTCTCGATCTTCTTTGGACCAAAGGATGGGGCTCATAAAATGCTGTCATCTGTTCTTTCTCTGTGAGCTTCTGTCAGTATCGCACAGGAGGAGAAGGTAACGCTGCCTGGCAAGCATCACCTTTGCTCTGGCGTCCTACGACCAGATGGGTAGAAGTGTGCGTGACATCTCCCATTTGTGAAGTGGCTTTGCTGGAAAACTGTCCCCTGCCTGCACAGCCCCACCTGGTGTTAGCCTTTGGTACTGCATGCTGTACTTCCCATGGCTCACCTTCCTGCCTCGTTGACTGGCAGATGGTGAACCACAGAAAGACACGCTGAAATCCATTTCACACATGCGTGCTAAAATCGGAGCATTGTTCTGTTTTTTTTCTGATCATTGCCTTCCTGAAACAGTAATTCCTCCCGGTCGGTGTCCCTCACTACTGCAACCTCCCCCATGAGGTCTAACTTTACAGTTATTATGAGTGTCACCTGCTCTTTCCTGAAGTTACGCGCGGTCTCCCACAAGCTGACGACACAGCGGGACGGTATTTTCAGCCTTCGCTGTCCTTCCCGCTGTCTCTCTGCGCTTTCCGCATCTTCATGCTGTCAATGACTCATAAGTTTGCTATTGTTTAGTCATTCTTCCACCATTTTTATTCCTTATTCAGTTTTAGTATAATTTTCTTAATGCTTTTTGTTCATTTGATAGTTTGTTATAATTCTGCCGTTCTTTTGTTATTTTGCTGTTGTAATTATTACACACTAAACATATCCACACACATGCCCACACACTCTCCTACACACACCGATTCACACAAACTCGTACACATACGTAAATGTGTATTTACTCCTGTCAAATAAATTAATAGCTAATGTTACGTTTGCTGTTAATTTTTGTGCTAGAGGGGCACGTGATAATCTTGTCTGAAGGTGATAAAACCCAACTACTACCCAGCTTGGGAACATTTTTCTGTTGCTTGCATTTTGCTAACAAACTAACTGTAATAATTTCCTACAAATGTCTTTGCACTCTGTGAACACTGGTGGCCTGCGGCTTCGTGGGAATGACACGGGGGAGAGCAGAGTCAGTCTATGGTGTGGTTTTAATATTTACCGCCCTTGCCTGGAGAAGGTACCACAGCTTTGAAAATTCCGATGAGGTAATCTGATAATACTGTGTCGAGGTATTATTAAACTGCTAACCTTTCGCATGTCGTGAGACACTATCATGGTGGACAACATAAAGCATTAGAAACAGAGCTTAAGATCGATGGAAACCGAGCTTGAAAGAAAATCTGCATATTCTGATGAGTTCTCTCGATGGTAAAAGCGACGAACAGCACGTACACCGGTGGGTTGGCCCCTTTTTGTGGTTGTACAGAAGCACCCTCATTCAACATACCTCTTTAAATCCAAGACCACACACTCACCCCTTCCAGCTCGCCTTTTATCTCCTGTGCCAAACAAGTATCAAGTTCAAGGCCCCGGTGTGTGGAAAATCACACTTTTGCTTTTGGGTCTTAGTCCCATGGTGTTCAAATGACAGTCACTGCAGAGCCAAGCTCATAGAGAACAGCCTGAATCCACTCCATTGCCTCGTAGCTGACAAACACATCTGTAGAATATGACATCATTGTATTTGGTCAAGTGAAAAATTACACTCTCTTTCAAAGCCACATGAATTTTCTGTGAATTTCATATTCTCCCTCGCCTGACCGATAAGTAGATGTTTTATTGAATCTCTACAGGCCTATAGACCTTTTAAAATCAGATGCAGAAAAGTTACTCACTTCAGGCACCTCGCATTCGCCCCGTCAGACTACTGTCGCCATGACACCACCAAGGTCGGGGGATGGGTGTCTCCATGATTTGAGTCATTTGGTTCAGCAAGGTAAAAAAAATAAACTTCAGTAAGTCAGCTCATTCACCAGATCAGCAGATTCTATAAAGCTTCCAAAGTGTCTCTGCTTTTCTCTGAATGCATAACAGACAGGAAGTATGTTATTGTGTAAATAATCAGAGCACTCATCTATGCGCAGCATCTGTGGCTAAAGACACTGTAATCACTTTGCAAAATTAAATAAAATGCGTTTCATTTGAAAAAAAAAAAACATTATTACATATGATCCAACTCAAAAAATGGCATTAATCTACTTTCAAATTTTGTATAATTACAGATAAAAGACAAGCAGACACATATCAAACATTACCCTTAATATGAGGCACCCTGAAGACAGAAGGTCATATGTTAAAAACCACCAAAGGTGGCCAATGCTTTTAAATGATAGATAAAGAATACATTTATTTTCTGTGTGACTTTGTACATTACATGGATAAAAGCATTTGGACACCTGGCCATTAAACGCACAGGAACTTTAATAACATCCCCTTCTAAATCCATAGGCATCAATATAGGGTTGGTCCCCCTTTTGCAGCTATAACAGCTGCCACTCTTCTGGGAAGGCTTTCCACAAGATTTTGGAGCGTGTCTGTGGGAATTTTTGCCCATTCATCCAGAAGAGCATTTGTGAGGTCAGGCACTGA
The DNA here is from genome assembly GCA_026777985.1 of Mormyrops attenuatus. Taxonomy (NCBI): domain Eukaryota; kingdom Metazoa; phylum Chordata; class Actinopteri; order Osteoglossiformes; family Mormyridae; genus Mormyrops; species Mormyrops attenuatus. The sequence goes on from JAODKC010000043.1 coordinate 7,839,509, forward strand.
TCTTGTACTTGAAGGCCTGGCTCTGGATCTCTGTTCTAGTTCATCCCAAAGGTGTTTGATGGGGTTGAGGTCAGGTCTCTGTGCAGGCCAGTCAAGTTCTTCCACCCCAAACTCACCAACCATGTCTTTATAGACCTTGCTTTGTACACTGGAGCTCAGTCATGCTGGAACAGGAAAGGGCCATCCCCAAACTGTTTCCACAAATTTGAAGCATAGTATTGTCCAAAATGTCTTGGTATGCTGAAGCATTAGGAGTTCCCTTCACTGGAACTAAGTGGCATAGCCCAGCCCCTGAAAAACAGCCCCATACCATTATCCCTCCTTCACCAAACTTTACAGTTGGCAAAATACAGTCAGGCAGGTAACGTTCTCCTGGCATCTGCCAAACCCAGACTCATCTACCAGACTGCCAGACAAAGTAGAGCGATTCGTCATTCCACAGAATATGTTTCCACTACTCCTGAGTCCAGTGACAGTGTGCTTTACACCACTCTATCAGACACTTGGCATTGCGCTTGGTGATGTAAGGCTTCGATGCAGCTGCTCGGCCATGGAAGCCCATTCCATGAAGCTCCTGGTGCACAGCTTGTGATATCTGTACTAAATGTTTACCATCTACTGGAATTTCTTTTGATTTTGGAATTGAATTGCACTACACAATCATATATTAAACTAGATTTATGTTTTAATTAATAAAATACCAGGCTAAATGTTTTTATTGGTATTAGTAAAGCATTATTCATACATTGCTGAATCCATTCTATTTCTCTTCTGCTTCATCTGTCAATTGTGGCACAATTAACAAAAATACAAAATAAATAAAATACATAAAAAAAATAACAAGAGTAACAAAACAGAGCATAAACTAGTACTAGGACGTTTTTACAAAAAAGAAAAAAGTGTTATATGAATCACTTTTGTTACCAGCGGAGCTGTTAACATGCTCTATTGATTTCATTATAGTGTGGTGCTAATCTCTTGTTAGCCTAAAGCAAACTTTAATGCCAGCAACCTCACAGTGGCAGCAATGAAAAAAAAGTTCTTTGTCAAAAAAAAGGAGATTTGCTAAAAACAGACCAATACACTTAAAAACAAAACCAGGCCATTATGCAGAATGCAACAGACAGTTATGGTAACAGGGACAGGAACAGAAACAGGAGCAGGAACAGGAGCGCTACAGAAAGATGCTTATTCTCATTTATTTTAATCATGTAAATAGCAACTAGGCACATGACACAAGAGACTGTATGCTAAAATCATACAGAAAGCAGGATGTTTGTTAATCGAGTATTTAGATTATCAGGAGTCTGGTAGATACTGTGTTGGGCAGAACACCCCAATTTGCACCTCTGGTATGGGAAGCCTGCTGAGTTTGCTTCAGTGTTAATATTATACTGTCAGCCAGATGTCATCCAGAGACAAACAGCCAGACCAGTTGGAACCCGCTTTTCTCTTGGGCTAAGTACCATCCACACCTTGTTACACTTAACACCTTCTCATTGTGTCCTAGTTTGCCGCTCTATTCCCATGGAAGATGGAGGTCAGCGACATCCCAGCTGTTGACAAGTGGCTTAGAAGGAGAGGCCAAGTGTGGAGGAAGGCTCACGTCCAACTCCAGAGGGCTGTTGGAACCCAAAAATGTTCTGACAACCACTAGTGGCCCATCCCCTTATTCCATCCCAGACAAGAAGTCTGGCTTTCTACTCATCTGGCTCCATCTCCCTTCCAAGAAAATCCATCCCAGGCTGATCCCCTTAAATCAGCAGACTCATTAATTCTGTCCCCTAGAGCTCACTCTTCCTCCTACCACCTTACTGTGGTAAAGCCACTTTATTCCAGTCCCAGGATAAGCAATTGCCACAGAGGTGGAAGATACTGACGAACCTATGTATTCCATCCACACTCGATTGGATGTATAGGTGGCATTTGGTACCTGCTGTACTCAGATAGCTGTGGTCTGGATAAGCTTACCCAGATCGTCCCAATAAAGTGCTGCGGGGAGGGGGAGGGCACATTTACAGTAAATTTCTAATTAGCAGATCTTGTGACATACAGCCAGCATTCATCCATGATTTCGACCCATTACCTCCTGGACCCAGGCACGCATTTTGAGCTTCACTGAGCTACGTGCCACTTCAATGCTGCCCCTGTGTCCAGCCAGACCCCGATCAGTAATGCCCAGCCTGGTCACACTCCACCTTACGTAACAGTGTTTTAGTGCACCTGTGCCGCACTGACTTGTTTACTGCTGCGGTATTTTAGGACCATTTTGTAGCTGCCTGTTTTTGGGCTCACTGAGTGCTCATTTCTTGACTATCCTGAAAGTATTTTACTGTCACTCTGAGTCTGTGGTCCTCTGTACTGCACTGACCTGACCCTATGATCTACTACTTTTATTTTGCTTTTGGAATTATGATTTGGACTTGGATTTGGTTTTTCTTTGTATTGCCTTTTGCCTGGTCTACAGCATTGTGCCTTTCTTTGGATCATGATTTTGGTCTCAAATTTTGGAAATGCAATCTTTTTGCTTCTAAAATTGTCCTTCTCCATAAATATCCTTCTGTCTTTGGTCTATTAAACCTTCCTGAGGGTAACGAGGCCAGATCTCCAAAGAGGAACGGTCATGATAACATTCAGGACCCGGTCAGCCTGCTTCTCATTCCACATCCTTAAGTTTATGTAATTCTTAATTAGGATAATGAATATGGAATCCTGGGATCCTGTAATGTCCAGTCCCAGTGCGGTCAAGAAATATCTGAATATATAAGGCTTAGTCTTTGAAGTTTCCAGTGTTTGTAGGTGGCAAAGCACAGACAGCTGTTTAATAGGCAGTATTGTAGCATATCCACACGGTACACTAGGAGATGCTTTTTATCACTCGAAAACAGAAATACAGGCCAGCTGGCACTATTCTGGGAAGGCTTTCCACAGGATTTTGCAGTGTGTCTTTATGCACCTTCGTATGTATATCAAGACATTTTGGACAATTGTATGCTTCCAGCTTTCTGTGAACTGTTTAGGGAAAGCCCTTTTCTATTCTGGCATGACTCTGCACCAATGCACAAAGCAAAGCCCATAAAGAGTTTGATGTGGAAGAACTTGACTGGCCCACACAGAGCCCTGACCTCAACCCCATCAAACACCTTTGGGATGAACTAGAATGGAGACTGTGAGCCGGACCTTCACGTCCAACATCGGTGCTTGACCTCACAAATGTTCTTATGGATGAATGGACAAAAATTCCCACAGACACACTCCAAAATCTTATGGAAAGTCTTCCCAGAAGAGTGGCAGCTGTTATAGCTGCAAAGGAGGACCAACTCCATATTGATGCCTATGGATGTATAATAGGATGTCAGATGCCTAGTGTCAAGTGCTCATTTTCATTCACAAAATACATTCCGTGGCACAAAAAACATTATTTAAGAACAAAATCATGTCTTGCTCTATTTTGTCCACTTTCTTTTGTGCACAGAAATCAAAAGGAACGTTTCATTTGTGCACAGAATTTATATCAGCACCTTTTGTCAAGAGAAGAAAGTCATTTTGCGGACAAAATGCATTTCGTGAATGATACACAGTCATTTCACGGACAAAATGCGAAAATATTTTGCCGACGAAATACATTTTCTGAAAGCATGGTAGTTGACCAGTGATGTCCTAGTTGCCCCCTTGAATACTCGGCGGACAGGGGCGAGTAACTATACCTCTATCAGCAGTTTGCCACACCAGCGATTCTACGAGGATCGACAGACAGTCTGTGATTCCATGACCTAATCCATTCATATTCACCATTTTATTGTTGCCTTTTACACGCAGGATACCCAGTGTGTCTTATCGGAACTATCGGAGACAGTGTTATTCAGGCAAAACTGACATGGTAACATAACCTAAAATTAGCGGGAATCTGCATCAAGATCTTTCATTGGTTTTGCTTAAAAATTTAAATAATGTAATGAAAAAATAGTGACATTAATGAGTACATACATCAGTAAAAGTATGAGCCCAGGAGTTATTTGTATTTTTATTACATTTAAATGCAAGTTAAGGGTAATTACACGGGTCTGCAAAATCAAAGCCGCCACTCCCCCCTCTGGTAATTGGAAGGTACTACTCCCCCCACGGGCGTGCGCCTACCTCAGCAAAAGACAAAAGGTATTTAGTGACTCAGCAAAAGACAAAATACATTTCGTAGTGTCTTTCGTGACTTGGCAAAAGACTAAATCCATTTTGTGATTCCACAGAATCAATTTTCCACTAAATGACTGTGTATCATTCACAAAATGCATTTTGTCCATTGCTGATATCAATTCTGTGCAAAAAATGAAATATTCATTTCATTTTGATTTCAATGCATGAAAGAAAGTGAAGTCTTTATGCATTTGTGGACAAAATGCAGCAAGGTGTTACTTGATTTCCTCATTAAATAATGCTTTTTGTGGCACAGAATGTATTTTGTGCACAAAGAAGAGTGCTTGACACTTGGTGCCCCATACTTTCTGGTACTGTTGTTAAATGTTGTATCAAGCAAAGATTCAGCAAAAGATTCAGTTGTATTCAGCAAAGATGGTACAGGCTCCTCTCTCTGTTACTGCTGTTAAATATTATATCAAAGAGTTCAACAAAGATGGTACAGATCTCCTTTCTGCTAGTGTTGTTAAATATTGAGTTTTTGCTTTTAAATTCCAGTAAATGTCTGGGAGAAATGTTCTTGAGCATTTTTAATAAAATCCATCCATCTCTCAACTGTTTATCCTGTGCAGGGTTGGAGGCAACCATAGGGCACAATGCTGGGGGACACCCTGGACAGGAGGTCAGTCCCTTACAAAGCACACCCACCCAGGCAATCATACCTTATTAGTAACTCAGAGATGCCAGTTAGCCTAACTGCATGTCTTTGGACTGTGGCAGGAAGCTGCTGCACCCAGACCGAACCTGAGGAACATGCAGATCAGGCAAACTCTACAAACTGAGAAAATGTGGAATTCAAACCCCTATCGCTGGCAGTTTGAGGTGTTAGTGCTGTACACTGTGCCACCTATAGTTTAAGTAAAAGCTTAGATTAAAAATGTGTATGTATTATTTTGTAACTCTGCTAGCCTAAGAAGATCTTCTCTCAGTCTACTAGAGCTTTGAAGCTACAAAAATATTTTTCACTACACCTCAAATGCCAAAATCTGCGTCAGTCAAAATACCAAGACATGGATACAAAGGAAATGTATGGGATTTGAAATAAATTATACCAAAAAGATGAAAGCCTGGACAAGACCATGAGTGAAATCGACTAAGAACGAATGCAGACATTACCCGAATGTGTTGCAACACAAAGTGCCTGAGTTTGCAAATCAGCATCATGGCTTTGCATCCCTATTGCGCTCTCAAACAGGATTAGGGGTGTTCAGACAAGTCATTACTATGGTGAAGTAGAGGCTTGCGGTAAACAGTAACCACGGATGACGTGTAATTAGTGCAGAGGGACCATATAGGGATGGGTCATGGATTAGGGTTAGGGCTAATGTCACCATGTGCATTTGTGGATGTCATCAGTCAAGTCATATTGGGATTACTGCACTCAAACGTGACCATGGAAACGGAACTTAAAAAAAAATGCAGAGATTGTAGAAACTGCAGAATGGTGCAAATCTCACTGAGAGCATTCATGGGCAGATCTATGAATCGTATTTTACTTAACACCAACTATAGGCCTATAATGGTAATAAAATACAAATACTGCAATCTTCACAGTAAATGACATTAGCAAAGATCACTGAATCGAAAACCTCCCAACAAGCTTCATTGTCTGCATTGAACAAACTTGAAACAGGCGTTTTTAAAATGCAGTGCTGATTATTCTGCCCAGTCCATGTGATTAGGGCTGGTCTCATGAACAAGGAGATCTTTTTATTAGATGGTGAACATGAGAAAGACACATACCTAATAGCAAACACCGGAGTTTTTAATCTGTTTCTGTGATTTACGTTTATGTTTTCTGATGTCAGTGGTTCTGCTAAAGGTTGAGAGGATCCACTCCTATCTACAGACATACTTCACTTCCAAACCCTATGGATGTCATATTCCATGGGGTATTACAGTTGTATTTTTATATTTTTAAAGGATCTTATTATCATACCAAGTTTAAATTCATGCTTCATCTCTAACCAGGAAACAAACCCTGTACTGTTTTTTTTTTCTTTTCTCCATGGGTTACTGACTCAACTTTGGCTGTAAGAAAATTTCGTATTCAGTGTATCTAGGAAGCTTAACAGGAAGACTTTTGGGATTCGTGGGAAATGTGGGCCAAATTAATACATGAACATGAAAGTAAATGTAATACGATGCACAGAATTATAGATATGGTTAAAATAGCTTTGATCCTGTGCTCCGCCTTCTGTTGACGTGGGCCATGAAAAACAGTGCAAAGAATTGATTGTGGCCATTAGCATAGCATTAACTTGTCAACGATCATCTATTTCCCATGGATGATGATGTGACACATGTCCATATAAGCCATTCAAGATGGTAAGTATACCTAAACTGAAATCACACATTCACACAAAGAAAACCATATTACCTACCAGCACTTATGTCACTGCCCTATGTTTTTAGCAGTGATGTGAAAAAGAGGAAGGTGGAATGTGGAAATAAAGAAAATTCGCTAACATATGACTTAAAGCTATCATCTATAATGTAGCGATACTGAATTCTGACATATTTCATAACAGGTCACACCACGTCAGTTTAAACTAATTATTTCTAAATATATAGCAGCAGCTCTTCTGAAACATATGCTGTAGTCATTAGGTTTTGATCCTGTGTGTAATCTTATTTAATTGTAACATATTTCTGTTACACTGTGAGATTTAGAAGACCAAAATACTGTTAATAGCAATTAATGACGTTGTCAGTTTATAATTGTCATTAATTTTCCAGTGATGAGTTCTGTGAACAGTGCCATGTTCCCCACTAAGGCATATTCCTGCCGAGGCACACACCTCTTAACTGTGCCTCTCATGTTCTGGGTATAGTTTGCAGAACTTTCTATATGCATTGCTTTACATAAGCTGAGCTGCCTATCAACAGCCGTCACACTTTAGGAGAGCTCGTCGTCTCCTTCCAGAACTCCTGGCATCTGAGGGTAACAGACCAGTGTCTGTCTTCTGTCTTTCCATTAAATTTGTTTGCGTTGATCCCATGACAAAGAAGAGATCTCGTGCTGATTGGTTACAGAGAATACCCCAGTATGCCTCACTCATTTCCCCATTGCCAAAAAAAAATTCACCCATGCATGCTGTTTTTCTATATATCCGCAGATACAAGGGAAACCTGGACTTAATGTATTACTCAAACGATAACGGAGATTGAAAAATATGACTTTAACAGGTATTTGATTCAGTAAAAGTCACATTTTTAATATCCTGAAATGCACTCGACTTGAAATGTATTGCTTTAATGTTTACTGTAATGCCTAATTGACTTAGCAATGAATTGAAGTTTCTTGTTATTAACATCTGTGTTTCTTTTTCAGATATCTCAGTTTTTCCAGATCCGTGTTGATCTAGGCATGAGCTGCATGACAATTAAAAAAAGGAGAAGTCAAGCATACTGTATATACAATAATGAATACTTCAGGGGTACTCCCACCTAGGGCATATAATCGTATCATCACCATAGGTGCATAGTTCAGGTCCAGAGAGTACAAATCCAGACCAAGATTTTGTTTCAACCAACCAGTTGAGTACTCTGTGATTGTGACTCTTTATATTCAACTAGTTGGTTCAAACAAAATCTTGGTCTGGATTTTAACTCTCTAGACCTGAACTATCCACCTCTGATCATCACAAATAAACCCTTCTGCAGATTTCATCGATTTTAACTGTCCATTCATATATCCACTCATATTTAGGGGCGAATACTGAAAGTATACATGCTTAATCTGGCCAAATACAGGCCCACAGCTATGTGTGTCGTCTGCATGTTCTCCACTCCTGGACATGGGTTTCTGCTGAGTAATTCCATTTGCTACCGTGGTCTGGGAAAATTGGTGCTGCTACCTCGTAATCAGCATGAGTCTTGGTAGGAGAAATTATGGGATGGACTGGCAGTATGATGTCTTCATGCAGGCCGTTCTGTATCATAAAACCACATCCGAGTGATCATAGCAGAATCCTCTTTGGGCCTAATGGAATATCACATGCTCTATGTTGTAGCTGCATTGGTGCAGGCTAGAAGAGCGACAATGGAAATGAAAGGTCGTGTGTTTGCATAGTGATCACCTTCAACAGCATAGTGACATGTGCTGATTACAGACCTGAGGACAATCGGAGACTTAGGAGGTGGGAGTTAGCAAACCAGACTTATGCATAGTATAGTCTTAAGGCAACAGTTTAGTAGATGCTGTAGTTTGTGTCTGATGTCAGCTCATGTTTGCTGTTATTTTGCTACAGGTCTGTCTCATTATCACAGGTCAATCTGCGTGCACTATCTTTGGACAGACCATGTTGGCTGTCTGTTGCTGAGTGTGACAGACTCCCAGCAGGAGGACAGACATTATGCACGTATGTTACACAGTCACGTGAAATACATGTCACCAAATGTGGATGTACCTTTTCTTGGTACTATCTTCTACTGTATATGTAAATCATACAGATTTTTCAGAAAGGAAGAGCTGAACTAGTTGTTTATTAGTAGCTTTGTGCAAGGAGTGCAAATGCATATAATTCATGTTCAGGTGCATAATTCCTGTGTCATTAATTCATCACGGAGAAACACTCACATTATTCAGCTCATCTTTAAAAGTCTCAGAGAGAGATGAGTTCTGTAGAGCAGGACAAAATGATTTCGGTTTCACATGATAGGACTACTGATCACCTTAATGAGTCATGAGATAGTTAGGAACTGATTTCAAATGGAAAGTTTAACAAACATCCGCAGACATCCAAGCTACTACAATTCAGATTCTTCTCTGGTAAAGGTTGTTTTACATTTATACTTTATTCAGGAAAAAAATGCTAAGGATGGTAAATCCAGATGGATTTCATCTCTGTTTGTAGATAGACTGGAAAAAAATTGCTCTAATAATAGATTCTAAACAAGATATTTTTGCAAGGATAGGTTATGATAACTGGACAGTTCTCGAAGGCAGTATCTTTGGCCTTCTGAATAATCATGTCACTGGGAAAATTATTGTTTCATCTCCGACCATCCGTTCCACCCAAGTGTGCTGGAGATTTATTGATGCCTGCCTGGCCCGCATGAGCACTGCTTTGGGTTCACATGTCAGAGTTTCCCGGTGCTGGCTGCGTTATTCATTGTTGTACCTTAAATAACCCAGGGGCCGGGGGTTTAGTCCGCTTTAAAAATCTCCTTGGCATGGCACTGATTTACCACACTGACTGCCTCCGTCCCCATGGGCGGCAGAGACTGAGGGCTGTCCATTTTGCGAGCCTGAATTTTATTGATTAAGGTCCCCCTGTCCCCTTCTGGCACCTTATCCGCCACTGTACCAATTTTGCAGAAAGCAGATTAATGTCTTAGACTAGCACTTCGATTTATAGTTGTATGCAGTCCATCTGACGGTGGATAACACTCTGCAGGTGATGCTGTTGCCCTTGGAAAGTTCTAGTATCCCTCAGCAAATGTGTGAGGAAGTGATTTGAGTTAGACTGACTTCCCTTTAACAGGCATCATTATTCCAATAACCTGCGTGGCTCCCCAGATTGACAGCTGGGGTGCCGGGGATATGATCCTTACCTTCTTTAACAAGCCAGAGCCGGGACATGTATGTGGCCAGACATCTGCTGACTACCGTGTGTAAACACAGCGGGGAGAGTACTGAGGTGTGCGGAAGCCACGGCTGGGGGAGTAATACACCCCCCAGCCACCTTGTCACCTTCAAACGGACAGTGGGGGTGCCCCGTCCTGAGGAGAGTCTTGGGTTAGACAGCCAGAAGAAGGAGCCCCCCTGATTGATCATCTCCATCTGAACTTCTATCTTAATCTTAAAAGACACACCTGTGTCTTTAAAAGTCACAGGTGTCACAGGTGACAATGCTGATACATTGAGGAAAAGGGACCCTATTATGGTCATTTTCACTGTTCATAATTTTTGGGGTCTACCGGAGTAGATGTACATGCTTCAATGTTCCAAAAACACATTGTTTTTCTCATTCTGTACATCTCTATTTACTCTGTCTGAAACTCTCTGTTAGAGCTTTAAGCCCCACCCCTGACGACCCCAATGGGCACTGATTGGTTAGTTTGCCCAATTGGTCAGCTTGCCCAATTGGTCAGCTTGCCCTACACGTTCCACCCTTGTCTTGCAGTCTGCAGACAGATGCTTGGAACAGGCAGCCAATAAAGATTGTGTTTTACAAAGTGACCTCACCATGTCACGGAAGTATGGAAGTAAATTGATGATAAAAGTCGTTGATGAAAAAAAACACGGTGAATTACACTTATCGAATAAAAACGCATTGCATTAATGATGCTTTGAATTTTCGGGGACTGTAATTTAATATGTGTATACATTTAAACATTGAATATTTCAACTGAAAACATTTCAATTGTAATTTCATTGCTTAAATATTCAGTACAAAAATATTCGGCATCCAAAATTCTGTTCCAAAACATACATCTTTTAAAGTGCATCTTAATAATTCAACCACATGAATTCAGTTAATTTATTTTCGCATCAAAATAAATTTCAAAAGAAAAAATTCAGGCGAAAATATTCGATGTGTTTTTTTTTCGCATCTTCATTTTTCAAGCGGTAATATTCAGTCCTCTTATTTTTTCTTTACAATATTCAGTCCTACTATTTTTGCGGTTTCAGATACGCTACCACAATTTCAGTGGTTTAAAATACGGTCTGAAATTCAACATCTTACATCCGGGACCTACAGGATGAGCGATAGACTGCCGATAGAGTTCTTCTCGGGAACCACAGTCAAAATGGAGCAAAATGGCCAGCTTTAGGTAGTTGGGATGGGATAGTAGTCGACTTGGGTACTGACAGGTCCGCGATGTCGCCGATGACACCAGCAGAAACCTTAACAGCACTTTCAAAGTATTATATGCCTAATTAAGAAAAAGACGGTGAAGATGAAATGGCATCCAATGGGGCTGGGCATGAAATATCGCATCGATCGTGTTTATGAACATTCATATCGTCATCAGTGCTTAATATCGTGCTAAACACTTGTTTTCTTACATAATTAATAGTTATAATGCACTATTTATATAAATTCCATCAAGGTATGAGTCAGTTGCTGGCGCCCTTATCATTATACCAGTCACACGTGCCATATCTATTAGTAATACTCTAGTAAACCTAGAATAGCGTCAGAGGCTGTAAGGGAAAAGTAGATCACCACAGGACGTCAGCTACAATTACAAAAATAGTTTTATTAAATACAATTCATGTTTTTAATGTCAGAATATATCAATGAAGAAATTAAGTGACAGATGGTTTCGAGTTTTTCTGATTATGATGACCAAATTGTATTACTAAGTGCATTATAACTATTAATTATGTAAGAAAACAAGTGTTGCAGGCTAGCGGACCTTAATTGTAGTTGCCCGCAGGCATCTCACGTTAGCAAGATAAGTTTGGTGATAATTAATGCAGCTAGCGAATTACTTACATTAAAACCTATTAGTGTTATAATATTACCAATAAGTTATCTTTTTCACCATTAAACGACAAGAAACATATATGACACAATCAAAGAAAATCTGCTGCCAAGTCAATCAGTACTTGTACTTCCCGCTCGCTCCATTTTGACCGCGGTTCCCGAGGAGAACTCTATCGGCAGTCTATCGGCAGTCTATCGCTCATCCTGGTGGTCCCGGATGTAGAAGGTTGAATTTCGGACCGTATTTTAAACCACTGAAATTGTGGCAGTATGTCTGAAACAGCGAAAATAGCAGGACTGAATATTGTAAAGCAAAAATAAGAGGACTGAATATTACTGCTTGAATAATGAAGATGCGAATAAAACACATCAAATATTTTTGCCTGAATTTGTTCTTTTGAAATTTCTTTTGATGCGAAAATAAATTACCTGAATTCATGTGGTTGAATTAAAAAAGATGCTTTTTGAAAGATGTAAGTTTTGGAACAGAGTTTTGGATGCCGAATATTTTTGTACTGAATATTTAAGCAATGAAATGACAATTGAAATGTTTTCAGTTGAAATATTCAATGTTTAAATGTATACACATATTAATTTACAGTCCCCGGAAATTCAAGGCATCATTAAAGCAATACGTTTTTATTCGATAAGTGTAATTCAACGTGTTTTCATCAACGACTTTTGTCATTAATTTACTTCCATACGGAAGTAACAGCTGGAATTCCAATGAGGCATTTCAGGAAGATTAGGGAAGAGTGGGTTCTGCGGTGAGAGTTACTTACCCTTTGATGTGAACTTTGGGCCAAAAGTCCTTGCAAACCGTTTGCATGCACGTAAAGTTGTATAACACACTAAAGGGAAGGGAAATTGGGCTGGTGTGTGACTTTGTTGGTTAGGACTATGATCAGAAGGTTGCTGATTCAGATCTCATATCTGGCATAGTGATATCACTACTGGGCCCTTGTGTAAGGCCCTCAAGTCCCAGTATTGACTGGCCGCGCTGTCTCAACGTAAGTCGTACGTTGTGTTTGATAAAAACTTCTGCCAAATAAATGCATGTAAATATCTTTAAAATCCATTGTGCGTCGCAGTGGTTATCAGGTGTCCCTGCCTCAGTTAACACATGTGTGGTCCTTGTCATGGTTACTGGCTTGCAGTCCCAGTTTGGGACACTGCTGATTGGTTATTTACATGAGCACCGCTAGGGTTCCGTCTCCCTGGCGCCCCCCAGCATTACGCCTGCTCTCCAGCCGCATATACGCAGTTATCCTGCTCCCAGGGAGGCAGCGTCCTGTCCCCACTGGCTGATGCCTACCTCATTACAGGGCTAATTCAGACCCTAGAACACCTGGTGTGCCCTGGATATACACGTCGCTTGCAAAGGCATGACCTTGTTCATGACAGCCCCCCTGCCATGCTGTTATACCTACATGAGTTCAGTATACAGGACCACAAAGATGGGCATTCTTCCAGTCTCTCATATCAGCCATTGGCTTGTATGACAAATAGTGGATGGGTGACAATTTACACTGTATTCTTCGCCCTTCTGCTGAAGGCGCCTTGCTTTGTGTTATTTCTGCTGGAAGAATTATATGGACAATGTGTGAGAGATCAGCTCCAGTATGACCAGCAGTCTCTGAGGATATGCATCCCATTGGCACTGGATGTCACCTCCCATGCATCGATGCATAACGAACCCTGACTGGACTATGTCACAACCTGTGTATGATATGTCACAACCTGTCAAAAAAGCTGCCATCGCAGCCCATGTAGGACATGCTGCATGGTGCGAAAGACACAATGCACTCTGTCTAGGGTACATCACACCTATGGCAGAGGATTTAATAGCATGCATACGGGTCACTCCGAACTATTGAAGCGTTCCTTGACCAGTTGAGACAATGTGAAAATGCATTAACCTTCTAGGACTTAAAACAAGTTTGAATCCTGAGGCCAGGCGCTCATTACATGTCTCAGTGCTTGTGGAGCTTAGTGCATACAGGCCAGCCTGTCAGTCTGCGCAGACCCGGTGACCTGGAAGACTGTACATTTAATGTACATTTAACGCTTCAGGGGAGGGCCAACTTAATATAACTGCATCTCAAATAATGTGGATGTTCAGGACTTGTATTCCTCGCAAGGAAGGTTACACGGTGTAGGGCAACCTTATAAAAGTAACAGCGTTGAACACACTCCGCTGCATCAACTGTGATCCATTTGTCTGTCTTTAACAGAAATTAAACTGGATATTGTCCCATTGTGTCAGCTGGGATATGTGCTGGTCAACAATGAGCACATGCACACGCGAACACAAACGAGCAAAGGCACACACAGAGACACACAGACACAAAGACACACTCACACACAAAGACACACACAGACACTGACACACACCCAGACACACACAGACACAAACGAGCAAAGACACACACAGAAACACACACACACACAAAGACACACACACAGACACTCACACACAAAGACACACACAGACACTGACGCACACACACACCCAGACGCACACACACACGGCAGGCTAAACACGCACGCACGCCCCAGGCTGTGTCTGAGAGAGGCGGTGTGGGATGTTGTGGCCGGCTTCTGTCACATCACCTGGACTGTAAGCATGGACACATTCCCTCTGGAGTCTGGACTGGCTGATAGAGGAGCATGATTCCGTTAGCTTGGCAATGCCTGCTCAGGTCTGCTGCTCCTTCTGCATGCTACTTCCATGGCAAATGGGCCTGGGGCTGCCCTCTGGGGCCATAATAAGCCAGAGGATTCAGACAGCCTTATGGCCGTGCGACATCCTGCCTCTTAGAGCGTGTGCTTTCTATTTTGTTTCCGTTGGGGTGAGCTGAAGTTCAGGTTCTTCGTTACTGTCTGCCTGACTCTCATCAGGCATGAAATGAGATGGTCATAGCCAAAGCAAAAGGCTCCTTTGGTGGATTTCTCTAGAGGACCTCGATCGATGTCATTTGTAGCTTTGCAGCTAACTATTACCTCCTTACACCTCCTTTGATTACTCCAACCCCTTTGATTACATTTTGTTGTGTATTCATTGATGTATTTCTGTATCCATTGAAGCTGGTTATTCAGATGGATGATTCTACCAGACAGTGCCCTCAGCACTGTGCTCTTCATTCTCTGAGGTTGGCTGCAGCCTCCCCATGACCCTGACTAAGACACGCAGTGGAAGATGCATGTATGAATTACAGTGGCCACTTCACCCAAACCCGCCCAACTCCCACTTGCATTAAAGGATACAGTCACAGTTGTAATCAAAGATCAGGGTCTCTCTAGTGGTGTTTCCAAGAGGAATGACCTTGATGCCTATTACTGCCTGGTTCCTGTCTGAACTTGTCATTGTGCAACAATGAGCATCATACTTGGGTTTGAAACTGAAGGTCTCCATCCTTTGTTCGGCATGTTTTTATTCTTAGTCACCTCTAGTGCTGGAAGTGTAGAGAAATGGAAACTTTCTCCATTGTGAGGTAAACAAAAATCAAGCTAGTCTGTACTATCATTCCTCAGAGAGACCCATAATTCCCTCTGGCTTCATGTCCTGAGACAAACAGTCTCCTAACTAGGTACACTGGGAAACTGGGACTGTCTATCACTCAATGGGAATTTAAAAATAGTACTAGACTGGAGTGCAGGCTCCTTTGAAGTGATTCAGTTGTTTTTTTAAGCTAATCTTCATTTTTTTATCAAATAATACTACATGTTCAATAATGGTTAAGGTAATTAAGTTTGTATGCTGATCCAACATCAGAGCTGTTTACAAGACAGACTAATTCACTAATTCTGGTGTACAGCATATTAACAACGAAAGAAAATGACAATGATCTGACTGAAATGAGGCCAAATAAGAGAAGCAATCATAGGTGGTGCTGGGGGGGCGGGGTTCCACCCCCATTCATTTCTCCCAGGCTCCCTTAAAACGTTAAGTTATTCTTACCCTAATCCATAGAAACACCCTCGGTTCTGTGAACTCTCCTGTGTGAGACCTTACTGCCAGGCAAAGGTGCCACAGTAAACAATCAGTCAACTCTCCTGACTCCTCCCCTTCATTTCACAATCGCTTGATCTCAGGCAAAGCAGCTTTCTGGAATCTTTGCTCTGGTGTACCCAGGAGGAATTAGTGATACCATATCTACATGGTATTATCACATGTCACTAGCTGTAAGTCACGTAAAATATCCATGTTGTTCTTTTTGTATTACACATGTGTAATACAACCTAGAACATGGATTGGTGGATCTTGTTCGGTGATCATTTACAAACATTCTTAGTGGCTGAGAGCACCCTAAGGGTCAAATCCAAGCATTATCCCTGGTAGAGATGCAGAAAGAACAGACAAGTTGTAGAAAATATCTTTGGTTGCAGAACAATGTATTTTCCTCCATAACCTCTTCATCAAAGCCTTTCTATCCATTGGACATTTTCAGAGAGCAGTTCCTCTGCACCCATTGAAACCTCTTTTGTCCCCTGATGCTGAACATCCCTCAGTTGACCCTTCTTGGCATTTAACCAGCTATAAATTAAGCAAAATTGACAACTCTAACACTGAGGATGTGGCTGGTACACTCTGTGTCAATGGAGGCGGCTCTCGGGAGAAGAAAAACAACAGCTGTAAATGAGGAACGTGCTAACTGGCCATTTGTTTTGTTTTCATTTATTATACAGTGAATTTTTTCATATCCTCTTTGCCATGTTTTATTTGCATCCAGAAGGACTCCTCTGCCACCATTTAACCAATGCAATTCAAAATGCCAAAGTTGTTATTATTATACAGTAATAGATATCTGGCATTTGCATTCAGTCTCGTCCATGTTGATCTTTTATAGATGTTGCTGCTTTCATAGTTTCTAGTTACTCATGCATCTCGAAGAACCGCCTCTCAGATGTCGATGTGCTGCCAACAGTCTTGGTTCTTTCCAGTTAGCATGAAATCTGGGTTATTTTGACCCTCTGTTCTGGTTGTGATGTTTTTGTTCCTTCAGAACTAGCAGTATGGCCACCCTCAAGCCAGCAGAAGGGGAAGGATTCTTGCATGGCGTGTCTGTCTGATCCATTCCTTTCCAGTGCATGTCATAAAAATGAATCTCTAACTTTTGAAACCAGGTGTAGGTCATTTCTTCTGACAAACAACATCCCTGCGGGGGCATTGCCATCGTGAAATTTTGAGTACATTTCTGACAGTAATTGAGCACCTGAAATGTGTGTGATGGGCCAGCACTGATAACCGACACTGACGAATTATCCCAGGCTCTTACCTGAATGCTTTTAACAGCAAGAAGTACCTTGTCATACAATATTAATCACTAACTGCTCTGATGACAGCATGACAGTTATTACATCATCTGGCATAACACTAGGGGCCCGGCACTCTTTTATTTCCGGAACCTCATGTCGCTTGAAAAAGAACTGAAACATTCAAGCCCTGAGCGTGAATGAGCATAATAAGGAAATGAGCTTAAGATGGAGATACAGGAGTAAACACTGGATCACAAACAATGGCCTTGATTTATTGATCACACTGTTGCAAAGTGAAGAACAGAAAAAACTTTTCAATCATAAAATGTTTGATGCACATATAAATGAGGTAAACAGGTATAAATTCTGCACTGAGACAAAAGCTTCATACAGATAAATAAACTGCAGCTCATATCACAAATTTCTATTCTCAAAAATTCCAATTATCCAAGCCTGCCTCCATCCAGAACATTCTCAAACGCTGTTCCATAGAATGATACACCACCCTCTACCCCACTCTTAGCAATACTGCTAATAGCATTGCTGTTTTATATCCATTCTCTAATGCTCATTACACCCCCAGTCCTGTTTGCGGTCACGTAACCATTTTACCAGCCAATTCTTATGCCTGCATCTGAGCTGCATGTCCCCCTCCTGTTTGCAACCACTTGTGTCTTGTGTCCTGGATAAAAAAATGCGTCCTATTAATAGCATTTTTTTCAGGGAACACTTGAGGGTTTGAAGAGAATCAGGGTAATTAGCCGAATTAGCCATTGCTCCCAGGCAGTGATATTATTAAGATTGGGGGGCGATTGATAGTATTCACAGGCAAACTTCTCGTTGTAAGGAAAATATCCACACTTGCAGAAATAGCTCAACTTTTTGGAGCTCTTCCCCTCCCTTGGCTTTCAGTGGTGGCATTAATCCAGCTACCTTCCTCTCAGTTGCCTGTACGTCTCTCTCGCTCCCTCTCTCTTCACTTCAGCGGTGACTTCCTGAATGGCTGACGGAGCCCGTCTGTCACGCTGGAGGTACAGCCTGTAGGTTACGCTGAGCAGGAGGGTAATTACAGAAGAAAAACAGAAACTTTCTACTTGCTGGAAGATTCGCAACCTTAAAGACACAGAGTACCGAGCAATCTGCCAAAGGCCGAACTCCATTTTAGATGATTTAAAAATTAATAATGAAGTTTGAAACCTGCAATAAGGCATGGTTTATCCCACCAGTCCAGTCCCACAGTTAATATGGAGAATAGCTGTCAAGGTACCTACAACCTAAAAAATTGACACAAATATTTTTTGTGACACTACTCAAGGAAACAAAGCTTCTTGTTTATGAATCTGAGGTGTGTGCCACTAGCTGGCATACGCAGAAACATTACAGGCGTGACAATAATTTATACATAGCCATAGAGGGGAGGTATAGGAAGACAATTTTGGGGCTCCCCGTCACTCTAATTGGGCCAGCTTTTATCTCGCGTGACGGGACGGGATCGGAGAGGAAGGGAGCCCCGCGGGAGATATCCCGTCTCATTTTTCTTCCCCAGACACGAGCGTGAGGCCTGCCTGCTGGTGGTGCTGATCAAAGATCTGGGAGCAGGCCTGCCCAGCACACCTGGCTGCTTGCCTCGCAGGCTACCGCTCTGACAGGAGAAAATGCTGACAGACAGTGAGGCAGGCAAGGAAAAAAAACACACACACACATACAAATATTGTCATTCGCAGTGAAGATACCTAACACGGTACAGCCACCTTGATTAAATCCATAATGGCTTATGAATTCTGCACCTAGCAACATACGGAAAATTATTTGAACATCAAGGCTGGTCCTTTCTGAAAATAAAGGAAGCGTTTTGAGATGCTTTGAGAAGTACAGGGCATTCAGTCAGTGGGTCAAAAATTCAGAACCTTACCATGCTTCAGTTTTCACCTTTGAATTTCCCTACCAGCATATCAACGGCAGGTACGTTCTGTTTGGGTTCATCGATTACACATGTCAGAACTATTTGTCATAAATATTTGTTTGACCTCCTCTACGGCTGCCAGACTCCTGATCTCCAGATGTGTGCAAATATATCATGGTTACACATTTTGTGCAGACATGTAGATGCTGAACACCTCGTTGTAATTCTTTTTTTCGTAGCGCCTTATTCTGCTTTAGCTTACTGCTTTGACTTTATAATCAATGACCGCTGAAGAATTAAAAAATTCTTTCATATGGCCCACAAATGAAAAGAGCCACGTAAATATGTACCTATCCACACAGCTGGGAGTTTAACTGGTATAATCTAGGTTAAATATTCTGCTCTAAGGTAATACTGGAGGACGCTCCAGGGACTCAGGCCAGTGCGGTTTAAGTAATGAGTCTACAGGCTCTGCCTACATACTCTCTGCTATACAGATGTTTGCCCACAAGTTTAAATAATGGAGTGATGAGACAATGTTGTGAAAGGCTGCTTTCTGCTGTGAGGGGCCCCTCTCCCTGTCGTGACACTCATTTCTGCTGTGAGGGGCCCCTCTCTCTGTCGTGACACTCCGTTCTGCAATGAGAGGCCGCTCTCTCTGTCATGACACTCATTTCTGCTGTGAGGGGCCCCTCTCTCTGTCATGACACTCATTTCTGCTGTGAGGGGCCCCTCTCTCTGTCGTGTCGCTCCTTCCTGCTGTGAGGGGCCCCTCTCTCTGTTGTGATGCTCCTTTCCGCTGTGAGGGGCCCCTCTCCCTCTCATGACACTCGTTTCTGCTGTGAGGGGCCCCTCTCTCTGTTGTGACGCTCCTTTCTGCTGTTCTCAGACAGACACACAGTGAAGAGCTGATTTCTGGGAGATTTAGTGGCAGTTTCGGCGAGGGAGATGCGCCGCTGTATTTTTAAGCGGGCAGCAGGAGGGAGCATGTTTTAGGAATTATGGGCTGTTGGGATTTAGGACGAGGTGCCTAAGTCATCTCCAGCCAACTGCGCATTAATCACTCACCTTCAATGAAGCCTTATGCTTCTGAGATTTCCAAACACTGAGCCCTAATGTCTCAGTTTCCCTGGGATTCTGGGAGGTTTTCACTTCCAAGATGTCCAAGAGCCAGATTCTACTTCTGGCATTTTCCGGGCCATTCCAGGGAACTTGGACCATCTGACTGCAGTCACTGAGCTTGGTATATGGAACACCGCCTCCAGTCTACAACACCCCCAAGCTGCCCTCATGAAGAACGAGCCATAGTGAAACACAAATGCAGTTTTGACAGCCTTTCTAATGACAACGTCATTTAAAGGGGCTGTCATGTGGCCTTTTATCCGCTTATCACGCTGGCCTGCCTGATTCTAACACAATGACCTCAGCCATATTTTCCGAGCCTCAGCATCATAATTGGTAGACCAAACGTCAAAGCTGACAGCAGAGAGCCACATCTGAATGAGGAAACCCCCCAATGAAACATGATATAACCTATCAGAAGGCATTACATTTAGGAGAGGCCTATCCAGAGCAGAGTGGGATGCATAAACACATAAGCATTCTTTAACAAGCTCCTGACTCAATCCCTTGATGTGACAACCCGCAGAGAACTGAAACAACATTCTGAGATGACTCAAAGATTCCCTGTAGCATTTTTTTTTCCCACCTGTACCTGCTTTTCAAACGCCAGCATAAAACTCAATTTGAAAGGAGAAGCCTTGTTTTATTTTTTCTTCTCCATCTTCTGTTTCAGACTTCATCATGTTTGACATTCTGGAGACTTAACTGCAAAGCTCAGAGTCCCTCTGAGATTTCAATCAAGGTTAATTTATTTCTGGAAATGTATACGGAATGTGTAGAATATGCAAGTAGGTAGATGGGCTCGTGTATAAGTAATCCACTATCAACAGAGAGCCTCTTTTGCGCATGCGCTATCAAAACAAATACCTAGCTATGAAAGCATTTGAGTTTGAATACACTTCATCTGTTCCCAATGTAATGTTAAGGCTGAAATGCTGGATATGTGCAGAGTTTAAAAAATCAAACAATGTGTGAAGGGGAACCATCTCAAAAATTGAGGCTGCCACATTTCCGGGAAGCAAATTGACTCGTTAAGAAACAAGACGTCTGAATGTCACAAGTGGGGCAGCTGAACACCATAACCACTTTATGTGTTTTTTTTTTTTTATATCAGCATGTCATGAAAAGAGATTTCTTTATGGTATTGTGTGTGTCTCAGACAGCACATTTAAATGTAATCATAATTTATTCCCTCCAAGCCTCATAGCAGATAGATCTGATTTGTTTTGGGTACAGTTCGGCTTACACATTCATAATAGTGCTTTGAGTGTGACATTCTAACAAGGAAGTGACATCAGCACAGAGAGAAAGACTGTGACATCACTCCATTTTATATGAAAGTAAATCAAAACATATGGCAAGTTACAGCAGTGCTAATGTTACTGCTCCATAGCAACAATGTAGTGTTTGGTCACAATTTTAAATTTACAAATAGCAACCATGTCCTGTGGTATTGGGATTTGTTCAGTCAAAGAAAATATATTTTTTAAACAAAATATTGGAAGCTACATCGATCGTTAAATTTTGAACATGAAAAAATAAAATTGCACATACTTTAAATAAAACACAGCAGTTTATTTTAAATTTAGTGTCAATCCTAATCTTAAAATTGAATAGCCTTATATCCAAAAGCTTAATTGGAAAGAAGAAAATTAGTGCAGAGACCCGTGTTTGATCAGTCAGTCTGAGATTGTGTGTAAGACACTACATGAGTCTGTTACACGTCGAAGCCATTTAATAAATGGAATAAGGCATCAGAGTGTGGGCTTCAGGCTCAGAGAAGGTCACGGCTGAACCGCTCCTGCACCCCTTCCCCACGCCCGACTCGACCCTTAGCAGCCACTCTTCATGAATAAAGCACAGCTTCGCCCGCCTTATTGCTTAAATAATGCACAGCATAATGTATTTATTATATTTTCTGATACATAAAATGCATTTTTCATATGCATTTTGATATATTTATGGCTATGCTTTATCCTTTGTGAGATTTATTATCTTAAATAATCCATTCTAAATAAGCACTAAAATCCATCCATCTTCTAGCCTCTCGGTCAGGGTCATGGAGGGGTGGGGGGAGAGGGGGGTGGAGTCTATCCCAGGCAGCACAGGGCACAAGGCAAGAGCCACCCTGGATGGGCTGTCAGTCCATCACAGGACACATACACACACACATGCTCTATGGGCTGTTTAGATCCCAATTAGGCTGACTGCAGACTTTTGGCCCACAGGGGAAAGCCCACATGACAGCGGGAGAACATGCAGACGCCACACACGTGGATCAGAGGTGACAAATAAACAAACAAATAAACAGAAAGCTCCAAAATAAATCCGCAGATCTAAAATAGCCATTCTGTACCACGGTCAGCTTGAGTCTGGCCACTCAGGATGATCTTTGACAGAGCAGCAATGTTGAGAGCTTACCTAAGTTATTTTAGAGTTCCATCACGGTTGAAGCATCCCATCGTTTGCCTGCATCGACAGCGAGACGGCTGTCACATTCCGCAATGCGTCGGCATGTGAGATCTTGGAATACTGTTTGGAAAACATAATTAATTCAATATTGTGCTTTGGGGGTACCATGCCCTTTGCTGGGTGTGCCTAACTGGCTCTCACTCCCCAAAACAATACATAAATGTATAGGTGGCATACATGACAATACGTAACCAAACATGGTGGAAGAACTTCATGAACTGCACCCCGCAACACAAGCTGAAGTAGTGCAGACACAGAAACTTGCTTTCAGAGGACCCATCCGCACCACTTGCCACGCAATGTTTAATAAGCACCTCCAGGCTTGGCAGGACATGAATAATTTCTGCGCCACCCCCCCCCCCCCCTTTCCAATTCATACGAGAAGCATCTGTCTCAGCGATGGACAGGGCTCGCATGACGGACGCGCTTGGCGGGCTTTGTTTTGTCGGAAATGAGGATTTGATGGGAAGAAGCGACTCAGCCATGAAGAGCCATCATGCACGGAGAGTGGAAATCCTAGTCGGCCAGGTCCTACGGAAGATTGTGCCCCCTTCGCCCAGCCCTGTCCTGCCGGGAATTGTCACTCACAGACATGTTTTGGATGCTGTGCTTTCGGACAATGATGAAAAGAAAATAACAGGGAAAAATAAAAATAAATATGTATGTACAGTATATATTGGGGGATGCTGGGAGAGTCATGTAACGATGGATCCTTTTCTTGATTCCACCTGCCTCTCTTTCCCAACAGGAAACACACTCCCACCAGTCCAGACGTCACTTAGTGTCAGTTCTGACCTGCAGGCCCCACCCATGTGATTGCCGTGCTTGAGATGGCCACTATTGTATTTGTTTCTAAAGCCAGCTCCCTTATTTGGTTCTCCCATTTGTGCTGGTATCCACCCTGTTTGATCCCCAAAAGGCAAACACCGTCCATGACATGGTTATGCCTCCTATAATAAATGGGGCAGTGCCCCCTCCCGGTTCTGAATAACAAGGGCAGTACTAGCACCTGTTTTTTCACACTTCGAGCCCTGGGGGTCTCCATGATGTCTTATAACATTCACACTTATGTATACAGGGATCTGTCATTTATGTTAAATAACTTTACTCGTTCCACGAAGAATCATTCCTGCATTTCTTTGTGCCTTGGTTAAGTGCCAGTGTAAATATCTCTATGGTCACACCCCCTCCTGGGCCAGTGGCTGAAACAGCTGCCACACAGTGTCCCCAGCAGATGAGAGAGCCCCCCCTGACACCTCCCTTTGCTCCCCATGAGCTGTCCTTCTTGTATAAGCAGCGCAGTAAGAGAGATGCATTTTCTACAGGTGATATCTATATATATATATATATATATATATACACACACATTCACAGTCACACATGTGTGCAGTACATCTGCAGCCTGCGCACCATGCACACAGACGCGCACGCACTTCACACCAAACTTATGTAAACTCTCAGGCAGACGCACACTCTGAAACAGCAAGCAGCTCTGCCGGTGTTGCATAGCCTGGTGATGGATGTGTTGTTAGGCTGCTTGTTATCTTAGCAAAACAGGTATGTGACCAGCACCCCCGAGCTTCACCCCTTCCCCCCCTTCTCTTCCTCTACTCCATTCATTACAAAGAAACGGTAACTCTGAACCACCC